>PVKM010000094.1:51270-101643 GCA_004027735.1 Carollia perspicillata | reverse complement strand
GCTAGGGCCTGTGACAGCTGTGTCTGTACTGAACATGTACAGGCTTTTCTTTCTTGTCATTATTCCCTAAACAATACACTACAACCATTTACTCAGCATTTACATTGTATTCGGTATTACAAGTAATTGGAAGACGATTTAAAGTGTAGGAGGACCGCATAGGTTATATGCAAATACTATCCATTTTATACAAGGGACTGAGCACCCATGCACTCTGGTATCTGTGGGGGCCCTAAAACCAATGGCTCTCAGATATCGAGGGACAACTGTATTCCACTCCGTCCTGCACAGTGATCATCCCTTCTCACCCCAAACTCACTGAACAGACCATCTATCTACCTCAGCTGCTTTCGACTGCCCACCGACTTCCTTCTGATTCCCCCAGCAATCTGGCTTCCACTTCCGTCACTCTAAAGCGGTTTAAAAGACCACCTTCATTTTTGCTTATTCAAATTGTTTATTTTTTCTCGTTTCTGGTAATTCTTGATTTCTCTTCTCTCTGAAAAAGACTGCCTAACCTTTTTTGAAGCACTCTCCACTCTCAACCTCTGTGGTGTGGTTTCCCACACTTCTTTATCTTGGGCTGTGTGGAGAAGTACCACCTCCACATCGGGGCTCAGTGATGCTCAACATTAAGATAAAATGAAAACCACCTAAACCTTGCATCAGTTAGATTAGGTTTGAATTCCAGCCCTATTCTTTGCACTAGTTAAAGTACTCTGAAAAATATACTCGGCCGCCCCAGGTTTTCACTGCCATACGTGTAAGGAAGGGAAAAGAATACCTACGGCATGAGAACATGTATGTAGGCTTTCACTCAACCCACTTCCTTACAGATACTCAAGAAACACAGCTGACTTCCTTCCCTCAGAACCCCATTTTACAGAAGGGAATCAGCAAATAAGGCTACAACCTGAGTTGCTTCAATAGGAGAGGAAGAGGGGCGTAATACAAAGCATCTGAGGAAAGTGGTAAGAATAGAGTGGTAATGCTCTAAACACAACAGAGCACAGCAGCATGGAGTAGGTGTTTGCGGAATTATTGGCATGAGAGCTGGCTGGACCTTAACTAGTGCAGTGGCAGTATGAATGGAGAAAAGAAGGCAGAAGCAAAAGATAGTGTTGAAACAGAATAAACAGAACTTGGAAGTAGTTTAGCAAGGACGAAAGAAAGGGACAAAGACGAAGGAGAAGTTGAAGAAGCTCATCAGTTTTCAAGCCAGGATGACGGGGCCATTCCCTGGAATAACAGGTCCTCAGCCCATCGCAATGCATTGTCCACACCAAATGGCCTCCTAGGCAGCTTTTGCCGGGATCGTGGATGACCTCTCTAGATTCAGCAGATGTTTCTTCACCCTCAGACTTGATAGCTCTGCAGCCCGCAGTCTGTATTCACTGCCTCCTTTTTGAAACTCTGTCCTTGGTTCAGTGTCGCCACACCCTCCCAGGTTTCCCACCCCTCTGCCCACTCTTCCCAGGTCTTCTTTGCTGCCTTAGCCTCCACTGTGATGACTTTATGTTTTGGAATTTCTCAAGGCTGAGTCCCAAAGCCACTTTTCTTCTAACTGTATATTTCCTAGTTGTTCTCATCCATTGCCAATGCTTCAAAAAACCTCTAGTGGCTGATGGTCCCCAAATTTGAATCCCCAGCCAAGACATTCCCATGGAGCTCCAGACCCCAAAATCCAAAATAGAGATGTGCCTTCTTCACATCTCTACTTTTATATCTCTAAAGCATGTTTGAACCTCTTTGTTCAACAGACTTTACTAACCACTTTCTATGGACCTGGCACCTTGTCTACACGTCCAAACATACTATCATCTTCGTGAACTGAGCCTCTTCCTATTTCCCCAACTCAGTAGATTCATCCAAGGGTCCAGAAACCTAGGAGTCGTCTTTGACTCCTTCTCATTCACCACTCCCTTCCCACTTATTAACCCAGTACCAACTATTTCACCTCGCCAATGTCGCTGACTCCTACCAATCTGTCTCCATTGCCCCGCTCCACAACCATTCTCTCTCTGTGAATGGCTGAACCGGCCTCTACCTTGGCCCTCCACATCTCCTCGCCTTCCTAACCCACTCTCTTCACGTATCCAGGGTGAGCATTTCTTTTTCATTCTGTAAAATGAATTTAATTCTCTGAGTAAGTAGTGTTTTCACATACTTCAAAATTTAAAATATAATAAGGTGTATACTGACAAGTCTTCAAATCCCTTTTCTATCCTCCCCATCCCCACCTCTCCTATGAATTACTTTTATTAGAATTGTGGGTACTCTTCCAGTTTTTCTTTGTACAAATGCAAGCAAATGAGACCAGATCTTCTATCTCCCAATTTCTCACACCTAAGATGGCATCCTATACACACTACTTTGCACATTGCTTCTTTCACTTAATAATAATTTATCCTCAAGATACTTTCACACAAGCACACTGAGAGCTCCCTCATGCTTTTTAAAAGCTGCATAGCATTCCATTCTAGAGCTCTGTCATCATTTATTTATCCAGTAATAAATAAATAATAGCATAAATACATTTGAATGACATCTACAACATTCTCATCCTCCTATCTGCCAATCAAGGACAAAAAGAAATCCACACTTCAGAGGTGATCAGCGAGGCATGTAAAGAATGATACAACCCCACCACCTTCCTTAGTGATATGAGCTCTGAGACTTAGGGTCTACCTGGCCTTCAGTTGCCATTTGAAGAAAAGAAAGGATGTTGTTGGCCAAGGCTGGAGTTCAGCCACTGAAGGTCCCACTGACTCCGAGCACAGAACTGATGCTTCATCCCACTAGCCAAGAGTGCTCCCATTAACTGGAGCCCAGGGCCTAGTTCACAAAAATCACACACTTGCTGGGGTGGGGGAAATGGCCCCTGAGCCATCCTTGCAGAAGAGACAAGAAAACAAGTTTCCTCAATGCACCTCAAGCTGCTATACTATTTGGATTTAATCTATTTAAAATTTAAAGTAAGATAACTTTACTTCCACTTTAAGAATATTATGCATAGCAGTATAAACCCATCAATATTCAAGGTTTTGAAAAGTACATTAAAATAGGGAACCTCTAGCTTGGGTAAGACATTTGCCTCCGTATTTAGTACTTTGATAACACCATTTCCCTTTCTTTGGTGAACTGTATAGAAAGTTATGAATTAAAATTACTCTATCTTCTCTTTGTTATTCATTACTGTTGATAATTGTTAATTAATGTTCCCATTTCTATTATTCTTCCTCCAAAGCAATCAACTAGAAAACATATTTAATCTTGAAATGCATATTATATATGCATATATATGCACGATTTCTATGTGTTTTCTCTCTGAACTAAATTGCTTGACTGATCTAGGACTACCACAAATGTTCACATATTTCCACTGAAATAGAGTCAGATATAAATCAGCATATGCTTACCAAAACACATTTTCTGTTTTAAAGTTTTAAACATAATAAGCTTTAGACTTTATAGCTAACTATAACTAACTATATACTTTTTATTTACTTTTTAGAAGTTTTTTTTCTATCAACCCTATTTCCATTCTGTTTAAGAGTTTGCAGAAGAACAGCTTAAGGCCACTCAGTGGTTGTTCCTGCCCACTCTGTGGCCTGCGCAGTGCGGGCTTCAGGCCAGTGTTCACTAGGAAACTACTGGACAGGCATAGGCGACACCTGCACCTGCAGACCAGTCTGCGGCCTCAGGCTGAGCAGCAGTGAACTCAGGAGCTGGAGTGGTCCATTCACCCTGAAATGCCTCCTTGATCACAGACGTTGCAGCAGTCTCTTTGGGATCTCTGTAGGAGTAGAGAGAGATCAGGCATCATCTCCCACAGGCGCTCATAGGAGATGGTGCCGCACATGCGCAGAACTTCCTGGGCCAGCATCCACTACAGCAGACCCACTGAGGGAGCCCCCTTGTTGTTGCAAGAGATAGCAATGTCCTTATAGTAGTACAGAGGGCAGTCTGTGTTACACAGAGCAGTGGTAGGCAGGTCGTTAACATAAAACGCCTCTGTGAGAGGCTGGTCAGCCATGGGATCGGTAACCACCAGAAGTCTCAGGCAGCCTGGATCTGGTCAGTGAAAGTTCCAGGAGTGAAGTGACCAGCAATAGGAGTGGCAGCAAACTTTGGCACAGCTTGCTGACCAGTATTCCTGGACAATATGACACGGACATCAGCCAGGCTTTCAATGGCCCGAGCTGTCAGCAGAAGCTCCTCCCAGGTTCTCTTCAGATTCATGATGTAGATGCCATCGCTTTTCCTTTTGTAGATTCACTGATCCATTTCAGAGTCTAGGTCAGTGCCACCTAAGTCAGTTCCTGCAGCAAGGAATTTGAGGACACTCCTTGTTCATTTGCAGGGGATCAAGGACTCCAGCCATTGTGAAAGTTCCCTATAAGTTACAGGGGAACCAAGGACAATACCGAATGGGCCCCTCTCTGGATAGTGTAGAAAAGACCAAATATATATTTTAAAATAACTATGAGAACAAATGGACAAAAGGACTTTTAGATTTAGAAAACTGATGATAAAACATATTCCAAACTAGAAAAGGAATTTTAAAAATTAGATTCCAAAAGCCAAAGCAAAAGTAAAACATTAACAGCAGAAACAGTTGGCAAAATAACAAATACCAAAAGTTTGCTCTTTAAATGAAATAAATAAAATTTAAATTTCCTCTACAGAGTGAAATGAAAAAGAGACTAAAAGAGGAAAGAAATGAAAGGAAAAAGAAAATATCATGTAAAAAGAAAACTTTCGAAGTAAATTAAAACAAAAAACAAAGATTTTTTTTAAACTGTTGGGTAGAATTAGAAATCGTTACCATAAAAAAGTCAATATTTTGGAAGACAACCCAATTGAAAACTGACAACAAAATTTCCATAAAATAACTAAATAACCTCCTAAATTCAGACAGCATTAAAACAAATTCCTAAAAACAAAACCCCACATCATAACAGCATAATTTTTATTTTTATCCTTTTAATACTTTAAAAAGCAATTAGGTATCAGGTATTTTTGCTAGTTATTTATTCTCTTCTTTCATTCTAATCCTTTATTCTGATATTCTTTTAATGTTTTTCTTTTAAAATGGCACTATTCTACTAATTTAAAATAACAGTAGTAGTAGCCTATACAAGCCATTAATCGTACAGTCTAATGACTTAGATGTCTTCCTTTCTTCTGGGAAACACAAACTGTATCCATGGGGGGTGGAGATTAGTCTTCTCTTCTTCCCCTTTGGCCATTAAAAAACCATCACAACTTGAGTCCAGAGGCTGTTTCTGTTCTTCTCCTTTTCCCCTAGCCTCCTTTTACATATCTTTATACTAAAGCAAAAATCTTTCAGAATTAAAATTGTAGCTGATAAAATTTACTTTCTACTTGTATGGGGGAAGTTGTATTCCTTCTATACACGTGTCTACCCACATATATAATAAAATATGGCATAGATATTTTTCCTTTTGCTCTAGAATGACTGTGCTAAAAGAACAAGATGAGCAAAAATAATTCTGCCTCGTTTTCATATAGCATTTGAATAATACCAGCTAACATTTCCTGAGCACACAGCATGCCAGGCTCTGTGATAAATACTTATATGCAGCATTGCATTCAGTCTTTATAACCCTATATGGTAGGTACATCCCATTTTACAAATGAGGAAAGTGAAGATCAGAGAAGTTAACTTATTCTCTTGATGTTGCCTAGCTAATACAGTCCAAAACTGGGCTTCCAACATGGGTTTTCCTGTCTCCAGGGACTCCTCTTAAACCATACATGCTCTTCTACTTATTCTTACAAAACACGTCCATATACAAGCTCTTGTATAACCTCTGTTTTCCATTTATGTTGGAGAACCATTGGAAGTGTGGCTGATTCCATATATTGGCTGTTGTAAATAACGCTGCAGTGAACACATGGATGCATATATCTTTCCATTTGCAGCATGGATGGACCCAGAGGGTATTTTGCTAAGTGAAGTAAGTCAGACAGAGAAAAACAAATACCATATGATTTTACTTATGTGTGCAACAAAAAACAAAACAAAGAAACAAACTCACAGATACAAAGAACAAACTAATGGTTGCCAGATGGGGGTGGGAGGCGTTGGGTGAAAAAGGTGAAGGAATTAAAAAATACAATAGATAGTTATAGAACAGTCACAGGAATGTAAAAACAGCGCAGGGAATACAGTCAATAATATTGAAATAACTAGGTATGAGTCAGTACTAGACTTAATGGGGGGAATTACTTCATAAGTTATATAAATGTCTAACCATTAGGCTGTAAAAAGTGAACTAATTAATTTCTTAAAAAGAAAGAGTAGTTGAAAAAGTTTAGACGCCTTGACTCTGGCTCAATATAGAAATCCCCATTTAAAGCACCCCCTGCTTTTGGTTAAACTCGTACATTAACAGAGAAGTCACAGCAGCTTCAAGCAGGCAGCTGCACTGCTCACAGTCCCGTGTTGGTTCACAGTCTCCTTGGGAGCTTCCTGGGCATAATCTGAGATCACCCCCATGCTCAGGAGACATGGAGAGACTGTAGAAAAAGGCATACTACTAAACACGGGTAGGTGACAAGATTAACAAGCAAGGAAATTTAGTTACGAACTCATCTTGGATGGATGGAAGATGAGTAGATTTCCATATCCACCTGCCAGAATCTTCAAAGTTTATACAGAGGCCTTAACTGGGTTTTCAGTTCCACACACAGGGGGCCTTCACTGGGTTTAGCCATTCATCCTGTCCAGATAGCTTCATTACCACATTACTGTCTCGTGACTGCGTCCTTGGGGCAGCTTCTGGGAGTGGGGATGACCAGCAGAGCACACATTCCAAAGACAAGGGTCGGGTGGGAGTGTCTGATTGTTGGGGTCCAGCAATTGGGTCAAGTGGTGGTCACATCTTCTCAATGATCTCCTCCAACATCAAGTGTTTAAAAGTTCTACATTATGTTGAATACCAATGTGCGTTTTAATGGATTTCCTTCCATGGGTGTCATACTTTAGAGATATTGACATGTGACAAGTATTTAAATTGATATTTATAATCCTTTCACATCTTCTATTCAATTAGGTCGTTTCCATTGGAGATGACCCAACCCTGAGCTCAAACAAGAGTAAGCAAAAAGGCAAATGTAATACCTTGTGAATAGAAAAAGTTGAGGTTATGCTTCAGGAGTGTCTTGATCCAGGGGTCCAAATGATGTTATCAGAATCTATATTCCGTCCAACACTCATCTCTGTACTCATCAATATGGCTTCATTCTCAAGCTCAGTGTATGTCACTAAGACTGCTAACAACTCCAGAGTTACATTTCACAAGGTTCAACCTGATTCAAAAGGGTTTGCTCTCTCTCAGCAAACTCAGATAAAAGTCTTAATGCATTTTATTTGCTCTAATTGGCTCACACACCCAACCCTGAAACAATTATGCAGACCAGGAAAAAATGGCCTTTCCACACGAGACACCCTAGACTAGAGTGGCATCCTCCCCACCCAAGACAGATGAAGTAAGAATAAGGGTCGAGACAGTTCCCCAGATGAAAATCAGGTCACCAGACAATTATGGGCAAAAAAATAATAATAATTGTTCCAGGAATCTTCCTTGTTTTTAGCAGAATCTGTGGATAATCTTATAATGTGACTACAGAATTAGATTCAGGACTACAAATATGTCTGAATTGGCACAGATTACATGAAAAAGGGAGCTGTTTTTCTACTTTTCTGTGTACATTTATAATTCAAGCTTATACAATTATATTGACAATTCAAGGTATTCCTTTTTTATTGGAGTTGTTCTTCCCGTAAGTACCAAGCACTCATTTTGTGCTAATTGTGTCCCAAGCCTATTCCTTTGGGAAATATTATTCTGTAATAGTATCTCTTACTATGACTTCTGTACTTCTGTCTGACAGGTTTATAATGTGGTGGCTGTTTCACCTGAATTTTGTTATAACATAGTATCAGTTAGATACATTAAGCTGGAAGAATTTTCAGAAAACCCAGCTCGAAATGGCCTTAGCAATGAGAATGATTTATTATCTCCCAAAACAGGAAGTCGCAAAGTAGGACAGCTCTGAGATAGGTCATTTGGTAGCCCAACAACATCATCAGGGACTGAGTTTCCTTCCCTTTTTTTTTTTTTTACTCTGCCAGCCTCAGTGTTCAAACACAGCAGCTCCATGGATATTCCAAGCATCTCATATAAACCATGTCCAGCAGAACTCTGACAAACTGTTTTTTTTATCAGCATCTCTGTTTAAGCAATGAAACCTTTCCCAGCTGCCTCTCTCAGCAGCCCTCTGTTCACAGCTCACCAGCAAGAAATACATCACACTATTCCTAAACCAACCGCAGGCAGAAACATGAAGCAACCATGAGTAGGCAGGTGGCTGGAACATGACCGTGTGCAGCAGAGGGAGTGCCCGAACACAGCGATGCGGTTCTTTTAACAAGGAACGAAAGGGGGTGTGCTTGGGGAGGTAGCAGAAAAAGATGAAAATCATTCATAGTCTCATCACTCAGAGATAGATCCTATTAATATTTTGGTGTTTTTCTTTCCAGACTCTTTTTTTTTTCCTTTTTTGGTGGCTTCACTTAAAATTATTTCTGGGGAGAGGGAATGGGTAGATGTGGAAGAGGGTATAAGGAGGACAAATGATGATGGGAAAAATAAATATCAATCTCACATAAAATAAGTAAATTAAATGAAATTATTTCATTCATTTATTTGTTTGACAAATATTTAAGGAGGATCCACTATGCTCTGCTACTGTTCCAGGCAATGAAGATGCAGTGGTGATGAAGGCAAGGCAACACAATTATACACGGTTTTTCAGGCAGTGTAAGGTACTGCGTAGACGAGTTAAAACGGGTCCGGGGACAGAGAGTGAGGAGGGTACAGCAGGGAGAGATGGGACAGCGAGGTGAGAGGAGGCTGATCTGAGCAGAGCCCAGAGGAAGTACGACGGTGAGCCACACCGGGATCCAAAGACAGCGAGTCCTCCATGCAAGGCCCTAAAAGCACACGGCCAAGTTCAAAAACCAGCTAAAGGGCCAGAGTGGCTAGCATGGGACTGAGTGAGAAGGACAGATTAAGTGAGAGATTTGCCAGTGGTCAGGATCCAAACCTGAGGGGGCCTGGCAGGCCATCGTGGGGCCTTGGGTTTCACTCTAGGTGAGACACGAAGCCGTGGAGGGCTGAGCAGAGTTGAGACAGGGCCTGACTTATGCTCTGTAATGCTCACTGGGGCTGCGCTACGGAGGCCTGATTCCAGGAAGCAGGTTTTTAAAGAATCTCTGACAGCTCTTCAGTTTCATTTTTGCCTCATTTACACGAACAATGGTTTCTCTTCACTAGCTTTCTCCTTTATTTTGAGTCTGTTTAAATTACTTGTCTTAGACCTGCTGTCCAAAAGAAATATAATGTGAGCCACATATGCAACTTAAAGTTTACAGTAAAAAAAGGTAAAATAGAGAGATAAACTTAATTTGAATAATATATTAACCCATCTATCCTGAATATTATAATTTCCACATGTAACAATATAAAATTTTAACAAGGTATTCTACAGGCTTTTCCCCATATGAAGTCTCTGAAATCTAAGGCACTTTTCACACTCACAACACGACTCTCCCGGACCACATTTCAAGGACACAATAGCCACTCGTGGCCGCTGGCCACCCGACTGGACCTGAAAGTCTGGGACAATCGTTTCCATCTGTTTGTTATTCCTTCTAAAGTGTTCCTTTTGTTATTTCATGCTTTTAAAATATTTGAAGACTTAAATTCATGAATATTTTAATTATAAAAGGTTGACTAACTTTAATATCCAGTATCATTCATATCTGTTGGTGGCCACTGTCTCACTCTACTTTTCTTTTTAAAGATTTTATTTATTTATTTTTAGAGAGAGGGGAAAGGAGGGAGGAAGAGAGGGAGAGAAACATTGATGTGCGTTTGCCTCTCATGCACTGCTACCTCAGGCCCAGTCCACAACCCAGGCATGTGCCCTGACTGGGAATCGAACCAGCGACCCTTTAGTTCTCAGGCCGGCACTCTATCCACTGAGCCACCACAGCCTGGGTTCTATTTTCTCTTTATATTAATATTTATTTTCAAATGTCTTAATTTAAATACACATAGATGTACACTGGTCAGCTCTAGTTCAGGATACTTACTTGAAAAAGTAGACAGTTGGAAATCTTTATAGCCTTCAATTAACTGGATAGATTCTATTAACCTTAGAAAGATATAAAGCATAACTATTTTTTCTTTCTCTTAAGTTTATGACCTAAATTTAATTTAATCATATAAATAATTTCATAAACTTCACAACTCACACTTCACATTGGTTCAAAGAAAATAACTTTGTTTTTTTAATTTTAAAATCAACACTTAGGTTAAAATTAAATTTTAAGGTATAAGAGTGCTGATTAACCAGAATGCTTAGGGAATAAGACTTTCTAAAAACTGAATTCTAAAGTTATTGTGGGCTCTTTTAGTGAAAAGCCTTTCTAAAATATATAAGGCAGATTTTCACCTACATGAGAAAAGTCTACTGACTATAACAGAATTTTCTTTGATGATTCCAGAAGTTGTACAGCCTCAGTGTTATTATTCTGAATAATAGCCATCCGTGTACAGAGATATAAAGGAAAGAAAATCCAATTATGTAAGGTCTTAGTTTAGCTGAGGTCCGGCCAGAAATCACGATGGCCTGCCAAATGTGAACAATTATTATTTTACAGAGTAAGTGAGGGTGTATCCATTAGGAATGCTTCCGGCTGAATATAATGGCCTCACCAAAGTGACCTCACCAAATATGAATTTGTTTTCCTCTGGACGTCAGGAGTTCCTAACAGGTAAGCTGTGACTCCACCACCTCAAGGGAACCCTTACATTCCAAATTACCATTCTTAACAGACCTGAAGTGGCCCTAATATGGTTCCTACAAAAAGAGGTGCACCATCCATGTTCCAGGCAAGGGGACAGGAGACAAGCTCAAAAGGTCAAAAATAAAGCCAAGCAAATCTGTCTATTTTCAAGGACTGTCCAGGAGCTGCCCTCAAGAACTTTCATCGGAGTCTCATTCACCAGGACCATGTAATCTGACCACCACAGTGCCCAGAGAGGCTGGGAGGCAGGGATTTCAACTGAAGAAGCATTGCCAACCTACACAAACTCAGAGCCTAGTGAACAAAGAACAGTGGAAGAATGGATTTGATGAGGCAACCAGCAACGGTGCAGAGGGAGTTCTACCAGGATTATGGGAGGCAGGGAGTTGGCTCCCGAACTCCCTGTCTTATGGGAAGTGAGATGCAGGTAGGATCAGTCCAAGAGAACACAAATGGTGTCAACAAATAACAATGCCACCTCCCCACCCGTCACCCCCAAATCACACATGTCCCTCATCTCTTGCTCCTCGGTCAATATTGAAAATTTCTCTATGGGTGTTTTCAAGGGTACAGTTTCCTATTGTCTTTTCCTCTGCCATTTCACCTAAACTTGACTCTAGCTAGCTGAAACACGGATCCCAAAGGATAAAGACGATGACTCTCCCCACGCTAGCCATTTCAGCTAGCAGGGTAAACCATTGGACATAGTGAGGCTCTGGATAATCCTAAAACAGAGGCTGTAATAAACTGGGGAAAAGTTTCACTGTGTGGCTGCTCAAACGTGGCTCCTTTAACTGAGCTGGGGTCCCTCACAAAAACATACCCTGGATACTGACCCTCTCTACCTCTGCAATTAACCCAGGCCACTTCCCACTTGTCCACACCCACTGCCTCTTGCACTAGGCTTTCCTGTTGCTTCCACTGTCCAACTGTGGCTACACACTAGGACAGATATTGTCCATGTGGTCATCTTCTACCTGCCTGTCCTAACTCAATTCTGAACTTGATTTTCAAGTTCAAGTTTTGACTCCAATATCCCTCCAGACTTCCAAACATTCTCTCTCTAGCCTTGAGCACCCTGACCTTTACTTTGTGCCTCATTCCTGGGTGACCCCTGAGCTGATGTTAGCCCACCTATCAGAGAGGAGATCAGGCACCCCTAACTTTCCACACAGTGTGCTGACCAAGGGAGTCAGCCACTTGGAAGCAAGAGAGTTGCTGCCCTGATTCTGGCTGTGAACACTGGCAAAGGGCCTGTGGGAGGGAGGATTTTAAACATGCACCTCCTGGTGCCATTTTCTTGCATAGCCTCCAAGTGTAGTCCCTGAGGACATGTGTGTGCCTCTTGAAGATTTTAAGAAAGAATTCCAGCACTGGCCCTGGTCAGGTAGCTCAGCTAGTTGGAGCATTGTCCAAATACTCGAAGGTTGCAGGTTCCATCCCCGGTTAGGGCACATACAAAAATCAACCAGTGAATGCATAAATAAGTAGAATGACAATTCAGTGTTTCTCTCTCCCTCTCTCTCCCTCTCTCTCTCCCTCCCTCTCTCTCTCTCTCTCTCCCCTCTCTCTCTCCCCCCTCCTCCCCCTCTTCTTCTCTCTCTAAAATCAATAAATTAAAAAAAACAGAATCCCAGCACAGGTATGCTCTCTCCCTCCTTTTCCCCTTTGGAGCAGAGAGTGCTAGAAAAGAGAAGCATCAGGACAGACAGAGGAAGAAGGACAACATCATCAGAAACGACAAAACAAAACTCTCTACGTTTCTGAACCTGCTAAGAAATAAAATCTGATGTGGTTGCAGGAAGCAATCGGAGTTTTATCCCAGTTAGGAAACAGCAGGAGACAGACAGGCCCTCCAGGACCTACACCTGCCTTTTGTCCCCACTTCACTGCAGGCCACTCCCTCCCTCCACCTGCTCTTTGTTCCCCACGTACTGTATTGGTTTTTAAAAAGCTGGGTTACATACTGATCAAAAACAACTCCAATATCACAACACATGTCTATGTTTCACTCATGTCGCATCTTGTATGAGTCCAAGAAAGGCTTCGGGCCGGCGCTCACCCCTAGTGATGGCTAAGCAGTATATCTGTGCGTCAAGGCACGCTTCCACCACCCCCCACGGCAAGGGCAGACGGCTCTGGAGACCCATCACCACAGACGACTGCTCCTCCCCAGAGAGAATACTGTCACTTTCACTCACATTCCACTGGCTCTGGTGGATTACGTAGCTTTGACTAACCGCAGTGGGACAGGGAAGTTAACCCGCCCGCCTCTGGTCCAGGAGGACAGATGGAAATATTGGTGAATGACACAAATACCTGCCACACGTTCCATGTCAGCTTCCACCTCCACACGTTAGCTCCTCTGAGTGGCCTCTCTCCTTAGGATTATCAGGGTTATATTCTATTCCAATCAGCTATTCCTCGCCCTCTGGCTCTATATCCAAGCTAAGTTAGAACTCTGTTGACATCATTGCACGTGTCATTATCAGGTTATTATTTGTCTATCTCACAAAATTACAGTTCTGAAGGTGTATTACTTGACTTTTTAAAACTTAAGAATGGAGTTCAGCATGCAGGAAGTGGTAAGGGATTCATAAATATGTGTGATAAATGATTAAATGAATAAACACGTAACAGCCCAGGGAGTGTCAAAGAACAGTGAGAGACTCCATACACAGGGAAATGAAACAGACCCCCGTTCAGTATGAAGGGCCACAGTCAAGAATGACAGAAATCCAACTGTCTACATTTGTAAATCTGCTAAGACAAAAAATTCAATTGGACTATATATAGGAAGTGGTGTTTTGTTTTGTCCCAGCAAGAGAGACACAACCCAGTGCCTAGACCATCACAGGATTCTATGCGTCTTAATTTTCTACCCCTCCCAAAAGCTGTTTTGGTTTGAGGAAGAAAATACAGACAAACAAAGCACCCTTACAAGGGATAAGTGTTTACATCTATGACATACGTAGTTTAAAATTTAAAACTTTGAAAGTTTTCATTTGTATATATTAAAAAGCAATATATGACCCAGGGCAAAAATGTGATGAACCACAACTTTTTGGAGTGTTACTTTTAAACATGTCTTTCAAAAGGAAAACAGTCCTTAAACATTCTCCTCTGGAAACAATGATAAAACTGAATTCACACACCACGGACAATTCAGAAGACACCAGAAGAGTAATACATGGTCAACGCAGTGCAGCTATTAATCTTTTAACTGAAGATAAGAATTGAGAAAGTAAGTTACTTACTTTCCCTGGAATATACTATGTATGTTTCTGCCAGAAAAAAACCTTATTTCAAATATCCTTATTTTGAACATTTCAAACATCGTGTCTTGTTATATAATGCACCTCTTATTCTCTCATAAGCAGAGAATCAGAATGATGGTCCCTCCCCATCAATTTAAAGAAATATTCGTGTATATGATTTTCTGCATCAAAAACAGGACTGAGGTGGGAAAAGCCCTGCCTGTGCTATTCTTGGATCACTGTACTGTTCCCGGTGTACCCTCGCCCGTGGCCACAGTGAGGGCGGGCAGCATCAAGCCGTAACCTGTACCCAACTCAAACATTACTCCCCCAGCCCAGCTCCTGGTGCTGGGTACTTCTCCCTTCGGCTCCAGACCTTGGCCTTCTCACCTTCTGCTTGGGTTGGATGAGGCCATACTCCAGGCCAGGCGGAGACTTCTGGCTATCCTCTGGTTCCCCCTAGGGAGGCTGATTCCTGTCATTAATGAGACATCACAAACATAGGGAGGGATGTTCCATCCCTCATCCTGGAGAGGCTCCTGCCCTAGCTGGGTCCACAGCACCTCTAAGTCCACAGCCATGGACAAGAGACAATGCACCCAATGCCCCAGGCTCCTCAGCATACTGCACTGGCTACTATATTTCTCCAAGAGAGTACTGAGCAGCTTCCAGGGCCACCGAAGTTCAGGTACGTGAACTCACAGGTCAGGCTGACTGGAACATACTCAACTTCTAATCTGTAAGCCTGAATAAGCCATTTAACCTCCTTAAGACTTTATTACCTCATTTGTCACATAGGATTAATGACAGCACATGTACAAGAAGGTTAGATGAAGTAAATCTTTTGTTTGAATTTTCATTTTTAAATTTTATCAATTATACTGTTACAGTTGTCCTGATTTTTCCCCCTTTGCTGCCCTCACCCAGCACCACCCACTCCCTCAGGCCATCCCCCCACCATTGTTCACGTCCACGGGTCATGCGTATAAGTTCTTCCACTACTCCATTTCCTGTGCTGTACTTTACATCCCCAAGGCTATTCTGTACCTACCTATTTGTACTTTTTAACCCCCTCACCTCTTCACCCATTCCCCTATACGTACCCCTTCCCATCTGGCACCCATCAAAATGCTCTCAGCATCCATGATCCCTGCTCTTGTTTGCTTCATTTGTCATGTTTTTTTAAATTCAATTGTTGATAGGTATGTGTTTACTGCCATTTTATTATTCATAGTTTTGATCTTCTTTTTCTTAAATAAGTCCCTTTAACATTTCATATAATAATGGTTTGGTGAACTCCTTTAGTTTTTTTTTTTTTTTTTTATTCTCTGGGAAGTTCTTTCTCTGCCCTTCAATTTTAAATGATATCTTTCTGGGGTAGAGCAATCTTGGCTGTAGGTCCCTGTTTTTCATGACTTTCAATATTTCTTGCCAGTCCCTTCTAGCCTGCAAAGTTTCTTTTGAGAAATCAGCTGACAGTCTTAAGGGAACTCTTCTGTGGATAACTAGCTTCTTTTCTCTTGCTGCTTTTAAGATTCTCTCTTTATCTTTTATCTTTGGCATCTTAATTATGATGTGTCTTTGGAGTGGGCCTCTTTGCCTCCATCTTGTTTGGGACTCTCTGTGCTTCCTAGACTTGCATGTCTATTTCCTTCACCAAATTAGGGAAGTTTTCTTTCATTATTTTTTCAAATCGATTTCCAATTTCTTGTTCTTTGTCTTCTCCTTCTGGCACCCTTATGATGTGAATGTTGGACCCTTGAAGTTGTCCCAGAGGCTGCTTACACTATCCTCGTTTTGCAGGGTTCTTTTCTCTTCTTGTTGTTCTGATTGGCTGTTGTTTGCTTCCTTATGTTCCCAATCACTGATTGGATTCTCGGCTTCATCCACTTTACTGTTGTTTCCCTGTACATTGTTTCTAACTGGATCTTTTTTATGCTGTTAAAGTCCTAAATTCCTTGAGCATCCTTATAATCAGTGTTTTGAATTCTGCATCTGATAGATTGCTTATTTCCCTTTTGTTTGCTTCTTTTTCTGGAGTTTTGACCCCCTTCTTTCACTTGGGCCATATTTCTTTTTCTCCTTGTTTTGGCAGCCTCCCTGTGTTTGTTTCTATGTATTAGGGAGAGCTGCTTTGCCTCTGTGTCTTGGTAATATGGCCTAATGTAGTAGGTGTCCTATAGAATCCAATGGCACAGCCTCCCCTATCACCCAAGCTAGGTACTTGAGGTTCACCCTTTGTGTGGGCTGAGTACACCCTCCTCTTGTAGTTGAGGCTTCATTGTTTTTGGCAGGTCAATGGGAAGGATTTACCCAGGCAAGCCAGCTGCAAGGACTGGCTGTGACCACTGACAACCACCCTCTGCCCTGCATGGGGGATCAGCTGTGCAGGGCCAGGGTGGTGGTACTCTGAGGTAGTCCGTAGCTGCCCACTGTGTATGCTGGCCCTGGGGTTTCCTGGGTAGTACAGGCCAAGGTCAGCCCCCACCTGTGTTTTATGGGGGGGGGGGCTGCCTGAGCTGTGAAGCAATCTGAGATGGCTGCTACTTGTGCTGGGTTTGGAGATTCCCAGGGGAAGCCCAGCTGTGAATCTAGATTGACTGCTGCTAGTGCTGGGCCTGGGACGCACTGAGGCCAGCTGTTGCTTATTTGAGAGGATTTAGGAAGTTGTGAAAGAGGAGCCAAGACCAGCCCTTAATATGGAAAAGCAGCTTGGGTGGGCCGGTAAGTTGGGTGGGGCAGAGTCTCAGGGGATCTCCAGTGTGGAGTAAACAGTGTTAGCCATATTGATGAAGTCCCAAATATGGCAGCAGCTTGCTGGCTCTGAGACTTTGTAGGGGGAGGATTCAGAAATGGGACAATGGCCTCTGCTCACCTTGATGCCAGGCACTTCAGTTTCTCCCTGTTTGTCACTGGTACCTTTCAAGCTGCTACCCCAGTGGTGCTAGAGCTCAGAGGGAGTGAGTCCATGTAGGTGAGTCTGTGTGTATGTTCTTTAAGAGGAACTGCTTGGGGCTCCAGAAGTTTCTTTCACCAATTCAACCCCCACTGCTTTTTATAGCCATAAGTTTTTTTAAAACTTTTTAAAAATATTTTTTTATTTATTTTTAGAGAGAGGGGAAGGGAGGGAGAAAGAGAGGGAGAGAAACATCAATGTGTGGTTGCCTCTCACATGACCCCCACTGGGGACCTGGCCTGCAACCCAGGCATGTGCCTTGACTGGGAATCCTACCAGCGACCATTTGGTTCACAGCCCCTGGTCAGTCCACTGAGCTACACCAGCCAGGGCTTGCAGCCATAAGTTTTGGGGACCTATCTTCTTGGCACTGAAACCCCGGGCTGGGGGGCCTGGTGTGGGGCTGAGACTCCTCGCTCCCAAGATATTCCTCCTGAATTTTTATCCACTACTCATGGATGTGGGACTAGCCCATTCTGCATCTGTGCCCCTCCTACCAGTCTGGATGGATGTGGTCTCTTTAATTCCATAGTTGTTGGACTTCCATTCAACTCAATTTCTGTCAGTTCTGAGTGATGGTTGGTTGATATTTTAGTTGTAATTGTGACACGGTTGTGGGAGGAGGCAAGCCATGTCTGCCTACACCTCCATCTTGACCAGAAGATCCAGTAATATCTTATTTAATAAAGTTAAATAATCCATATTATGTGTTCAGGGAAATGCATGAAGCACAGTATGTGCTAATGGAGATAATGGTGAGGATGATGATGACGATGGCAATGATAAAACTACAACTCTCTAAAAGTCTTTGGAATTCCTGACTCCCTTGAGCAATTAGCTCCCTTGAGTCATACCCCATCACCTTTCCTGTATCTCAAGATATGAGGTGGCCTGGATCCTTCCAGAGGAAAGGCACTCTGAAAAATCTGACAATGTTCTTAAATGGCCAACTAAGCTCAACAAGGACCCTCCAAAATAAGCTAACCCCTTACCCCAGGCCATTTCCTAACGCTAATACTTTATATGAGGCTTATGCTAATGCCTAACACCTACTTTAGAACTCTTTTTGGTCCCTCCCACAAATCTGCCTGGTCATTTTTTAACACTTTTGTTCCTTGCTCCTACTTTTGATTCCATCTTTTATTTCTTTAAACATAGTAAACATACGTATCTTATGTTCAGTATTTCATAATTACATCTAAATCTGTAGAGCCAATTGGGCTGTGTATAGTTTTTGCTAGTAGTGCCTGGTCTCCTGTACAGTTTTATGATTTGGAGATTCTGAATTCATGCTTTCTAGAACTTTAACTGTGGGAATTCTCTTACGCCTGTATCAAGGGCATGTTTCTCCTCAGACCTTTTGTATCAGTTTGCCAGGCTGGGCAGCATTGTCAATCTAGGATCACTTTAAAACAAATTGTAATTTGGGAGGGGGAGGAGGGTTATCTGTTTTTCCTGGGCCTTAGGAGTTTAACCCCAGACCCCATGAGTGCCTGCTTACGGCTAAATATTCTCAAGGGAGACTTCGCACTCCCCAATGTCAGAAAGGCCAACTTTCTTGCTAACTCCTCTGCATGTCCCCCAACCCTGTTTAAGGGTCCTGGTTTTCGGTGACAGTTTTCATCTCATTCTGCAATTGTAAAACCCCTGGGTTTATGTATTGCCTCTGGAATGCAGCCTTTATAGTCAAGGTTCTAGGTCACCAGAAATAAGCAGCCATCCCCAAGGGAGACCACCAGCTTCCACACTGGTTCACCACTTCAACTGCTTGTTTTCTCTCCAGTGGGATTCTTCTTACTTTCTGGCCAGATCAGTCGTGCAATTAAAATGATATATATTGTTTTACATGAGATGGGCTTTTATTTTTTTTATTTTTTTAAATATTTTTTTTTTATTTTTAGAGAGAGGGAAAGGGAAGGAGAAAGAGTGGGAGAGAAACAGCAATGTGTGGTTGTTTCTCACGTGTCCCCTACTGGGGACCTGGCCTGCAACCCAGGCATGTGCCCTGACTGGGAATTGAACCAGCGACCCTCTGCTTCACAGGCCCGTGCTCAGTCCACTGAGCTACACCAGCCAGGGCGAGATGGGCTTTTAGAATATGTACTCCCTCCATAATAATATTGGAGATAGCCTGGATTTTAATTTGATGCCAAAATTTACTCAATATTTTATTTACCCCATTATTTGAATTGTTCATGTCTGTCTCTCCTTGTCATCTGCTTCAATAATCATGACTTTGGAGCCCCCACTCATTCACCTCTGCCTGAGTTTTCTCTTATTTTCCTCTCATTTTCCATTAAGCTATGGTGCTTCATCATGAATTTTTCCAAACAGGTCTGCCCTTAGAAGAAAGGTCACTGTGCAATAATTATTTTAATTCTGTAACTTCAAGCAAGATTTTAGAAAACTTAGTTCCTGACAGGGGCAATATAATTCCAAAGAAAGATGGAGATTAGTTACATTCTCACTAAGACAAGCCCCGTTACACAGATGATGTCAAGTAATATAACGTTTTATATATTATCTGTCATAAAATACACCATATACGAAACTCTCCAATCATGTTGCCAACCATCTCAGGAAATACAATCATCTCACCCCTAAAATTCTTTCATTATCTTAAAATTCATCACAAAAGACTATGAAAAGATCTATTAATAGCCCTTGTACCACATACTAAATATCTCCATGTTGTCCTTTCTCTGAAGCTCAAGCACTGGGGTTCTGGGTACAGCCTCTGGGACAAACAGCCTGGACCTGAATCCCTGTTCTAATCCTCAGTAGGTGAAAGGCCTGAGAGCAGGTCTCTTCATCTCTTGGAGCCTCTGGGCCTCATCTGCAGAACCAGACAACAGAGCCTCCCCTATAGGACTTTGTCAAGGTTTAAATAAGAAAGTTTGTAAAAACACTTGGTACAGTGTCTGGCACATAGGTTATCTTCCATCAATGGCAACTATAAGAAGAAATTCTATTAATACCTTGTTTTTTTAAAAAAAAATCCACCTATCATTATTATAAATGGAATAGTAACCGCAACTGAAGCAACATCAGAAAAATGTAAGGAAACCAAGCAGTTTGCTTTAAGAATGGGAATTACTGTGGTTCTGACCTTCCTGGGCCCTCTGTGGAGCCGATCCATTCTCTAAGATGGTGAGTCAGAATCAAGCCTGATGGTTCTTGCCTTGATTCAGAATATTCGTGTAATAGCTGACCATGTGATTCAGTATCATTAGCACCAGTACACAGAGTCCTGTATCACTGCCCAGTTCCCTCTTCAGCCATCATGCTCTTGACCACTCTGGGAAAGACTCAAGCTCCTGGACATTGCACAGGCTCCTTTTCTGCCTGGAACATTCCATAGTCTTTTGGGAGCTAAGATTCCTGTTCATTCACTAGATATCAGCTTGGATGACACTTCTTCCAGACAGACTCTCCAGTCTCACTGAGTGCCCTACTCTGAGCGCCTACGGGCATCTCCCCATCACAGCATCAACTGCCCTGGATTATGGTTACCCGATTATTTGTTTGGATCCTCAGTAACGTATGATGCATTAGGGCAGGAACCATGTTTTTCCTTGTCCAGCACTAACTCCAAATCCTGGTACAATAACTGTTATGGGAGGTCTCAAGTAAATATTGGTTGGATGAATGAATGAATTAATTAATAATGAAACACAGAAAATGTAGCAACAAACTTACTTGTCCCATAGATATCACTTAGAGGCATCAGAAATAGCAAAGGTATTTGATCATTCAGACAGACCTAAATATCTAATTGAGATAATCAAATCAAAAAAGTCACAGACATACACTTGGAACATTGTCTTCTTCGTGAAAGCCAAGTAGAGTCTAGAGGCTTTTTAAATCCTAGATGCAAATTCCTTTTTTACCTATACAACATCCCCCATCTGCCTTTCTGTTCTTCCCCCAACGACCCTCTCTCTCTCTGTCTCTCTCTATCTCTGTCTCTCTGTCTCTCTCTCTCTCATACACACACACACACACACACCTCCATGTGGTACATGATTTAGTATCTGGTACATAGGCACTAAATAAATACGATCTGAACTGAATTCCCACCCCACCCCCCATCAATCCTAACACTTTGCCAGTGGCAACAGCAACTTCAGCCAAGAACCAGCATTGGACTTCCAATAATCCAATTTCAACCTCCATTTTGTGATATATTCTAAATAATACTATGATTCATCCTTATTCTTTACTTACTCCTTAATTGTTTTGATTTTCCCCACAACATTTCTGACCTCAAACTGCACCATGACGCCTGGTGATGAGGACTGAGCATGGAATGCAGCAACACCCCCCAAGTCCTCCAGCCCGTGGCGCCACTCCTCGGGAGAGCCCCAGAGCATCAGTGCTGCCTGCTAGGCAACCAGGAACGCATCTGCCCTGGGAGTGTGCTTTCTCACCTCAGCTCACGTGACCACAGAAACGGGGCCTCTCTGCAAGGTGCTTTCACACCACCTGGCTTCCATCATAAACACTGCTCGTTCCAGACCTTTCTGGGGAGGAAACTTCCCCAGCATGTTATGCCCAGGTTTGTCTCTGACCTGAATCAGCCTATATTTTCATTTAAAACACTCAATTTAGAAGAGCGGATGGATCAACACCTGATCTTCACTCAGCATTCGCCCGCACAGCCCACAGGCAGGATAACCACCATGGAGGCCTTAACAAAATGCCACCTGGCCAAGGGCAGGCCTCAGGCGAGGATGGTTCGCCCACTCCATCAGCAGGAAAACACTTGTGATACTTGCCTGCTGCTACATACCTGTGCCTGTTTGTCTCTGCGGGTCAGTGAATTTTTTTACCACATGCTTTCTCCTGGGAACTTTAAAGCTAATGAGGCTGCCACATGTGGTGCCTGGGTTAACATTCGCACATGTGTCTGTTCCTGACGTCCAGGTGTATAACCCAGAAACAGGCCAGGAGATGCTTCAACAGATGGAAAGTGATGAGACCAGAAAAGAGTGAGAAACCCCAACACAGTTTCACTGCCCTTATTCTTGGTCATTACCTGAACTTTTATTTTTAAACTACAAAGCCTTGAAATTCATGAATAATACAGGAAATCTGTAAAATGCCACTTTTCTGGAATAAGCAGGACATTAAAATGCAAATTGCAGTTCCATACACAGCTGTACTCAGATGTGACAAATTAAGCTCTTCTTATTCCTAGTCTTGACATTTGCCTTCGAGATGTTTGTTCAATGTAGACAGAAGGAGCAGGGGGAAGAAGCAGGCAAGATGAGGGGCTACAGCAACCCCCAGGAGGCCCTCCCCCACCAGACGCTCTGGGGGCTCTCCTTCCCCTCAGCAGAATACCTGGGGAAACCCATCTTCTGCCTTATTGCATTGTCTCAGGAAGACCTTCTCATGAAAAATGGCATTCTTTTATGATAAAGATACCTCTTTAGAAGGAGCAGGACAGAAATCTAAAAGAAACTGATTAAATTAGAAAGTTTATGAGTTCCTGTTAATAGTTCCACATTTTATGCACTCAGCTAGATTCACAAAGCCCATCCTCAATCCTGCCCTTATGATTCAACATATTTATTCAGGAGTAGTGCATACTATGTGCCTAGCACACTGAGGATCCATCAGTAAATAATGCAGATGAAGCACACCACCTTCACCGCCTTTACGGGGTACATACAGCTGGGAGCAGGGGATGAAAAGCCAACGTACAGATCACATCAGCGGCACAGCTCGGTGCTTTACGTATTTAGCTCATGCAATCCCTTACGAGGGAGGTCCTATTGTTATTCACATTTTACAGATGAGGAAACTGAGGTACAGGCAGGTTTAGTAATTTAACTGCTGAATTAGCAGTGGATGAACTGGGATGTGAACCCAGGCACCCCGGCTCCAGCCTCGGCATGCTCAGTCACTTCGTTAGGTTGCCTCTTCCACTCGCTGTCTTGCCATCTGAGTACAGCGATGACTTGTGCCCTCCCAAGCGCACAGCCACGCCCTGCTTATCTCTGGAACTCGTCACTCACAACCCTGGTAGGGTTTGGTTCATGGGTACTTATAATATTTACTGAATAAGTAATTCACCTTTTATCACTCACCCTGGGCTGGAGCTGTAACAGCAAATATTAGCACCATCTAGTGGATAGAGGTCTGGCAGAGGAAAGACTACCATTAGTAGGTGGCTGACGGCACAAAGGCAGCCAGAGGTTACAGCAATGAACTGGACACTTCAGGTGAATGTCTCCACGAGCGTGTTTTGCCATCATTCTACACTACGGACCTCTGACACTTGATCTGATAACCAAAGCTAGTCACCTAGTCTGTAAAGTCAACAGTATCACAAACCCAAAGCAGATCAAGCTCCTTGGTATTATTCTTAAGGGATCAACAAAGCAGAGTATTTTAGGCAGAGCTCTCCAGGAAAATCTACGGTCATGGCCACGATACAATAGGGAAGGTCTCAGGCTCTTACAGGGAAGATCTACATACTTGTTTCTACAAATAACTGCACCAGTCTTGGGAAAGCAGATCATTTGGAGACCAAGAACTAGGCTGGGTCCACACATAAAGCCTGAAAGAAAATGATTGCCTCTGAGCTCCATTTCTACAGGGACCCAACTCTCTGTGCACATTCTCTTTCAAAGCATTAGCTAACTGTGAAATCAGTGTATTAGTATGGAATAAGAATGAAGCCTCTATCTATACCTGTTTAAAGCAAAGCAAAACAAAACAAACTGATTAGGCTTTTTTTTAAAAGACCTTACCAAAAAATAATAGGAAAAATAGAAGAGTAGTTTATTTCTTTTTTTCCTTTGACTTGAGGTGAAAATAAAGAGAGAAGAGGTAGATGAAAAATGCAAGGAAACTCAGTTTCAGGCCAAACTGGAAAAGTCAAAAAGAGTCTGCACTTCTAGTCCCTACATCCTAACCTGGCAAACTCCTATTCATCCCTCAAGACCTCACTCAGGTGTTCCCTCATCCATGAAGTTCTTCATCTCTGTGCCCCCGCTACTAACTCCTATTACTGAAAGCCTATAACACCTGTTAGGTAACTCTATGATAAGATATCATATTATAATTATATACTGACTTGTCTTCCTTCTCCTCCACAGATGGAGGCCTTTCTTACTAAGTTTCTCAGCACATCTGTTGGCTAAATGACTACTGAAGAAATTTCTCGGCACATTTGTCAGCTAAATGACTACTGAAACCAGAAGTAAGTAATTATCATTTGAAACAAATACCATTTCCTTCTTCCCAAGCTGTACTTTGTATTGTTATACAGCCAAAAGCATTACAAAGGTAGCATAAAGACCAAGCAATTCTTTTTTTTTTTAATCCTCACTGGAGGACTTTTTTTTTTTTTTTGCTTTTAGAGAGAGAGGACAGGAGAAAGGAAGGGAGAGAGAGAAACACCAATGCAAGAGAGAAGCATCAACTGGCTGCTTTCCATGCCCAGATGAAGGATCCATCAGACACACCCAGAGCAGGGATCAAGCTGGCAACCTAGGTCTGTACCCTCACCAGGAATCGAACCCACAACGTCTGGATTACAAGACAATGCTCCAACCAACCAAGCCACACTGGCCAGGGGAAGACCAAACAGTTCTTCAGGCCAATGCTTTGACTCTTCACTTTGTGATTATTTTTTTCCTGTTTGGTCTTCCAAAACTAGTCCTCCCAAGCTACAAAGCCAAGAATCATTGAAATATAAAGTAGAAAAAAAAAAAACAATGACATTGGTTTTCAATACTATTTTCACCTGTTCTGACCACGATAAAACTGTGTCATGAGGGACACCTCATGTACATCAGTACATCTGCCTGAACTGAAAAAAAAAGAACATGTGGAAAGGCTCACTGGGAATATCAAACCCACTTTATAAATCCAAGCACCCAGACAGGATTCATTTCTTTAAATGTTCTTGGCAAATGCACTGCTAAAGGTTAATAGGCAATTAAGAGTCACTGTAGTTCTGTGAAAATGATAAATAAGACAGAAAAATCAGCCTTGCATGGTTGCATAAGATTGGCTACACTTAACAAGAAAAATAAATCACTAGGAAAAGCAGTGCCCTCGCTAAATGCGTCGGTTGGTGTAGTGTCATGGCCACAGAGCCAGAATTCAAGTCCATGCTCTGCCATGCATGAGCTGGGCAGCCCAGAGCCTGTCATTTAACCTCTTTATGCCTGAGTTTTCTTGTCTGTAAAATGGGAAGAATACCTGTACAATCCTGGGTTTGTTACAAGCACTTAGCAAACTGCCTAGCATTAGCAAACATTCAATAATATTAACAGTTACCATTCTTTCTCTTTTCTCCTTCATTTACTCATTACTTCAAGAAAATAAATATTTAGAGCACACACTACATACTGTGCTGGAGACGTTTACACAAGGCCTCACAGTTTCTATTCAGAAAAATAAAAAGGGTCAAGTGAACATTTCTTTTTAGATTTTATTTATTTATTTTTAGAGAGAGGGGAAGGGAGGGAGAAAGAGAGGGAGAGAAACATTCATGTGTGATCACCTCTCTTGTGCCCCCCACCAGGGACCTGGCCCACAACCCAGGCATGTGCTCTGACTGGGAATCGAACCAGCAACCCTTCAGTTCACAGGGAGGCACTCAGTCCACTGATTGTATACACTGATTGTACTTGTATCCTGGTCATATGGTAGTCAAGCTGTGCTTCCACAGTTCTGCAACCATTTGATTCAAATTCCATTGTTAAAATATACTAATCATTTTTAAAACTGTAATGTAAAGCATCGCCCACACTACATCGTTTGCCTTCTCTTTCAAATTTAACATAAAGGAGACCCCCAAAATTAATCTGTGCTGCCTGGCTGACTCTGCTCTTTTCTGGAGCCCTCCCAATAAAGCTTGTTGGAGGATATGTGTGAATTTCTAGGGAATGTAACACTGATTAGAAAGATCACAGGCTTCTTTTGCTTTGTTTTGTTTTAAATTCAGACCTGCACGAGTCTACTCACATAAAATGGTACAAGCAAGTACAATGCTACAACATATGTTTGTTTTCCAGGCAATTAAATGACAAGATACATTCACCTGGCATTTTCTGCCAAACAGTGTCAAATTCAAATAGCTGAGGAACCTACTCATGACTCTTTAAACTGAACAATTAACAATTATTAACTGCACACACTTGTTACTTGCTGTGATGTTAATTTGAAACAGGTATATCCTACTCTTTTGAGCAACTGTATCAGTTAAATTGGAGAGGAAGCTGTTTAAAAACACTTCTATTTGCAACTACTGATCCATGTCAGTCCAGATTTTCCCCATACCATGTACAGAGAGAGAGAGTGTGTGTGTATGCATGAGAGAGACACCGAGTGAAAAAGAAAGTTAAATTAGATGCTTAGACTGGTGTGACTGGAACTGTCTTCCATAAACAAAAATCTCATCAGAAGTTTAGCTTATTAAATCAGCAAATTGGCCTCATTTCTTTTGGATGATCTTTAGTAATCAAATGTCACAAATTTGAGGTAGCACATTTATATTAATAAAATAGCCCCCTTAATCTAGTCTGTATATTTGAATCCTATGTGATATTTCATTTGGTGGAGTGAGGGGCAGGGAAGAAAACTTTTTTTGAACTCCTTAGTGAGTAATTACCACAGGCCAGGAACTATTATGGTTCTTAGGTATAACACAAAGAAGAGTATCACCAGGTACCCGCCCACAAGAAGGTTTAAGTCTAGAGAAGACAAATGCATGCATAGTTCGAATATGGCAATATGTGGAAAGTGACTCAAAGTGTGTGAGTGTGTGTGCGTGCAATATATACATAATGTGTAAAGGAGTGAGGAGTGAGACTGGGGTGTCATGAATTCCAACAGGGAAGTTAAAGGCAGGCTATACAAGCAATAAGTGTTTAAGTCACATATTGAATACTCGATAGAATTCAACAGAAGGATTAAATTAAAACTATCAAGGAAAGATTCAGAGGTAGGGATGCAGCAAATGCTCAAGAAAGATGAGTTTCCACACCTGTGTGCATACGTTTTTGTTCACACGCACTGAAAGGGGAAGAGGAAAAAGAAGTATAACACAAGACAAAGCCAGCCTAAAAGAGACGTCATGACCCCTAAAATTGTACCTAGAGTAAAGATGTGCATTTTGTCTTTACCCTATGTCTAGTGAGCTCAAAGGGAAAAACATTTGAAGTTAAATCTGTCGATATTCCTGTCCAGTTTTTCCTTCCACTCAAGATACCATTATATTTACATTTTCCATAAACTGAAGCTTGATAATCCTCCCAGTTCTTGGTCTTTCCCAACAATTTCTCACAAATGTGAAAATTTTTCCAGTATTTGGCAGGAGTTTGAGTTCTTCAAATTTGAAATATCTGGTCACAGCTGCTCTCTCTACTTCTTTGGTATTTACCTGGGACATCTCCAAATCCATTTTTGGCATAGTTTACAAACAGACATCATGGAATTAAAGAACTTGAAAGAGGGAAGGAACCCTAAAAATCCTGTAACTCAAACTCCTCATTTTCTGAGGCATCCGTGACCCATAAAGTCATGGGTGACTCTGTTGAAAGGAAGAAATAAAACAGATGTAACTCAAAAACCACAAAGTTCATTGAAAACCACAAGTTCATCACACAAGCTCTAGGACCATGACCGTGCTATCATGATTCAAACTTAAATGTCTTGCCTTCCAATCCAATCTTACTTTCATGCAGGGTACGAGGGAGATTAATAATAAGACAACACCAAGTTCCTGGTTCTAAGACTTCAATGTCGAATGGAGTACATAAAAGATAAAGTCTGAAAACGGAAGATTTCTTTTTGTTGTTGTTGTTGTAGCTATACCAGATAGAAGTAATGATAATTCTTGGCTTATGATACATTATCAACATTGCTCCATGCACGGCCCTCTTATTTATTTATTTTATTTACCTTTAATAATAATACAGTAAGTACCATGAACATGCCATCCATCCCAAGAACCAACAGGCAGACAATCATATCTACCCATGGGTGCCTTCCTCACCCCTTTCTCTGCCTTCCTTCACACAGGAAGAAAAACCCACGCCTGTGATAATACGGGAAGACTCACGGGGGTTGGTCAGATTTGAGCCGAGGACAATCAGTAGCATTTGAGTGGATGGAAAAGAATACCTAAATGTGAACATAAGCTTGAACAAAGTTCAAACATAAAAAACTACATGGCAGGCACTTGAAATGTTAGGGGACCACTTTGTAAAGCATATGATCATATAACCCCTATGCTGTACACCTTAAACTAATACAAAATAATATTGCATGTAAACTGTAATTGAAAAATAGAAACAACAACCAGATAAACTACAAGGCAGGTGTGGGGAGGGAGTAGGAGGAATACAATGCTGGAATAATAATTTGCGTAAGGGCTCAATAAAAGAAAACAGAAGATACAACTCTAGGTAGAGAACTCTTAAATGCCACCAAACGGGTCCTAAGTTTATTCTGAAAACAGTAAGGAGACTTTAACAGGGAAATGAGTAACCAAGGTAGTGTTTGGGGAAAATCAACAGGATGGAAATAGGCAAAACAGACTGAAGCAAAGAAAACCCAAACCAGAAAGCTCCGTTCAGAGTTTACAAGAAAATGTCACTGAAAATGACATCTGGCCAACACTGCAGTAGCAGCCACTTCCTGCTTCCCACAAAAAAAATCCACCGCTCATGAAAAAGAAAGACAAAAAACTTATAATGTCACTTACGTGAACAACGTAACTATTTACAAGGACCTTCAGATTATCTTTAAAAATATTCAATAAGATATAGCTTAGAATAAACACATCTATTGAAATCATGGAGACTTAAAGGATAAGCAGATTCACTGGGCAAAAACTAAATTTTTTTTAAAAAGTACAGATGGCCATATTAATTTCAAGTAAAGCAGAATGTATAATTCAGCTGCCTTGAAATGTCTCTGGGAAAAATATAAATTTCCCAAACTGACCCCAAAAGAAGTAGACAAGGTAAACAGACAAATGACAAAGAAGGAAACTGAAAGATGAAGGGAAAAAAAGATTCCAGAACAAGATGTTCTAATATAATATTTGCAAAAGATGCAAATCCACCCAACTCATTTTATGCAGTTAATAGAATTCGAATCTCTGAAAAAACAAGCTCCAGATAAGAATAAACGGCCAAACTGAACGACACACCAGCCCCACGCCTTTACTTCTAACAGGTGTTACATAGGGCCTCGTAGGGCCAGGCACTACTTTAAAACACAAGGAAAAAATACCTTCCTTAAACAAGTAGTCTCTATCTTCCTTAAACAAGTAGTTATAGGTGTGATGGGCTAGATGTATGATATATGAAAATGACAACAAAACACTGACAAACAGAATTTTAAAATAAACTAAAAGAACCACTCATGAACACAGAGAAGGTTAATCCCAGGAATATGAGCATAGTTTAATGTTAGGAAATCTACTCATATAATATAGTAGTACATCAAGCTATCTAAAATATATATTCAAAATATATAAATGTTGAAAACAATTTAATTTTGTTAAAAACCAATTTAAAAAAAAATAAGGTCAGCTCAAAATTCCAAGACCTGTGTGGACTGCAGCCTTGACCCTCATCCACTGATTCCTTGGTATGTGAAGAGAGTTTTTTAAAAATCCATAACAGTATTGGGGAAAAAAAAGGGGTGCCTCCAGTGAACCAAAAATCATATGAAACCCCTTAAATACAGAAGGTAGACTGGGTCAGATTCAATGAGGAACTCCAGCCCAAAATGGTAAGAGAAAGCAGCTGCTCAAAAGTGTGGCGGAGCCTCTGGGGGCACTCCAAGCTTATTATTGACTACAACAAAAATGACTAAAGAGCTAAATGTAAAAAAAGAAAAAAAAATCCATGAAATATCTAAAATGAATTACAAATAGTTAAATTGTCAAAGTAGAAACAAAGACACTTTAAGCACAAAAGCAATCTAAGAAATAAAGGAAGACAGATTTAACATTAAAAATATCATTAAAAATTAAAAATCAAATGATAAACCAAAAAATATATCTGCAACATCTATAAAGGATTATACTTCAAATATAAATAGCTCTTATAAGTTAATTTTAATTAATACAGATATTGTGATACAAAGAAAAGATTATTTGAATATTCACTATTTTAATTGTACTTATCTCTACATGGTAAAATTAAGAATTTTAATTTTAATACTTTTTTATACATCCCAAATTGAGCAGAGTATTCTTATAATCAGAAATAAAAGTTATTTCTAAACTAGTAAAATGAAGATGATCACAAAAGGCAATTCACAAAAGAATATAAGACCAGTCAATGTGAAATTGGAAATATCACTAATCAAAACTACAAACCAGAATGGGATGCTATTTTTGTCTCTTAAATCGTCAAAGTTTAAACGAAAATTTGATGATACTAATCAAAGTTGGCAAGATTGCAATGAAACAGATACTCTCACACATACACTTGATGTAGGAACATAAATTTGTATAATCTTTCTGAAAAAAGTACCAATATGTGCCATAAATATTAAAAATACATAAACTGCCCTGGCTGGTGTAGCTCAGTGGATTGAGTGCCAGCCTGCAAACCAAAGGGTCGCCAGTGGGATTCCCAGTCAGGGTGCATACCTGGGTTGCAGGCCAGGTCCCCAGTAGGGGGCACGTGAGAGGCAACCACACATTAATGTTTCTCTCCCTCTCTTTCTCCCTCCCTTCCCCTCTCTAAAAATAAATAAACAAAATCCTTAAAAAATACATAAACTTAGAATTTCCACATACAAGAAATTATCCTGAGAAAATAATCTGATCAGCAAATAAGTATTTTCATCATACTCTTAGTGACAGTCAAAAACTAGAAACAACCCAAATATCAAAATCTAGGAAAACTACTAAATCAATTAAGGTAGACAATTATGCCAAAGTCATAATTTTGAAAAACTACTTAATGGTCTGGCAACTGCTCCCAATACAATTTTAAGTGAAAAGCAGAAAGATATAAATTCTGTCTACAGCAGGAATGTAAAATTGTACAGCTGCTATGGACAACAGTGTGGTGGTCTTTCAAAAAATTCAAAATAGAATTAGCAAGGGGATGACAGTATCCAGAGGGGAGAGGGGAGGGAATTTCAGGGAAAAAGGGAGGGGATTATAGGAACAAGTATAAAGGACACATGGACAAAAACTAAGGGGGGTGGAAATGGGAGGGAAGTGGGGAGCACTGGGGGGGTGGCCTGAGACGGGAGTAAATGACAGAAAACTGTACTTGAAAAACAATTAAAATAATAATTTAAAAAATAGAATTAGCATATGACCCATTCCACTTGTGAATACATACACAAAAGAACAGAAAGCAAGATCTCAAAGACATATTTATTCGCCCATGCTCACTGCAGCATTATTCACAATCGCCAAAAGATGGAAGTGACCAAGTATCCACTGAATGGTGAATGGCTAAGCAAGAAGTGGTGTATCTCTACAATGGAATACCAGTCAGCCTTGAAAAGGAAGGGAATTCTGACACATGTATGAACCCTGAGGATATTATGCAAGTGGGGAAAAGACAAAAAACAATGTAAAATCTCCACTTATGTGAGGTACCTAGAGTAGTCTAATTCACAGAGACAGAAAACAGAATGGTAGTAACAAGGCACCGAGGGGAGAGAAGACTGGAGGGTTGTTGTTTTATAGAAGGGATAGATTTTCGGTTTGCAAGATAAAAAGAGCTCTGGAGATTGGTTGCACAACAATGTGCATGTACTTAACACTGCTAAATTGTACCTAAAAATTGTTAAGATTGTAAATATTAGATTATGTATATTCATCATAATTTTTAAATGGAAAAAAGCTAAGTATAAACCACTTTTGAAAGACATCCACATAGAAGCAAAAAAAATGATCACCTTCTTCTGTTACTACCTCCACTACCTCTACCTTCTAAAGAGAACAATGATATGAGCTCCAAGATGTAAAGGTTCTCTGAATCATAAAGAATAAAAGCCCTAAACATCAGAAGTCTAGGGAAGAACTAGGAGGAGGAAAGCAAGCTAGCAAGATGGAAGTCCACCAAAGGAAGGGGAAGATTGAAAGAGAAACCCCGCAAATCCGTTGCCAAATAAAATGTATGATATTGTATAAATGGCTCACAAACACTTTTCTGTAAGTAGATTCTTCTGGGAAAGCTCAGAGAGGAGGATGGGTGGCAGCTGCGATCTAGGTTTTATAAAAAATGTCTAATAAAAAAGACTAGAAGAATATGCCCTAAAACATCAATGTTGATTATTTCTGGATAGTGGGACTCCTGGTGATCCTTTTGAACATTTTTATGTGTATTCACTTATGTATTTTCTACATTTTTTTTACCACCAGCATGTGACAATTTATTTATCAATTTTAGAGTCCAGTGAAAAAAACACAGTAGTGGTGATAGGAATGAAAAGAAAGGTAACCAAGAGACACTGCCTTGTCAAAGACAAATCTACAGACTTTAGAAGCAGGACCACTGAGGGAGGTACTCTTTTGCAGTTCATTCATTCTCTGATTCATTGATGTAACACCCATGTATCGAGACTGAAAAAATACCAGAATGAAGAGCACTCAGTCTTGGCCCTCAAAAAGCCACCAGTCTCACAGACTCATCAACAATTCACCATAAAACCATATGAGAAGCACTATAAGAAGGTTATATACTAAAGATATGCTGTAAGGAGGACTAGAAATCTTGTCAGAAGACTAACTGAAAACTGGAATGGTGAAATGCTTTGAATTAGTATAAAGCAAAAGATAGATGCAAGATACTGTCACAATTGTCAGAATCGAGGAACAAAAATCCCATAAAAACTATAAATATATCAGGGAAGATGTGCCACTAAGTACATTTTCCAGACAGTGCATTTTGATAAGCATTTTTGAATGAAATCTTTCTAAAGTAATTGATATGCTTTTTGCATTCTGAAACAAAATTTAATGTGTTCCTGATGACTCAATGTCATTATAAAAAGCATTAAATATTGCTCTATGACCTACTGAATTCTCCAGGATTATTTCCCTAACACTAGGTCCAGATTTCCAGGTTTTTCAATCTTAGGTGTTTCTCTGGAGCTTTTTATGTTTTTATCTCAAACACATGGAATTTTAGAGCTATGAGGGCCCTCAGAGCTCAACCAGTTCAACCCGCTCATCTCACAGAGGTGAAATCTATTTCCTTCTGCCACTGTGAGGCTCTGGCTCCACCGTTTTGCCATTTTAATGTGCCTGCTATAGGCAACTCTTCTCCCTATTCTAATTTTCTGCCTCTAATCTGACAACTGGGAAACCAGATAAGCAACCTTGTTAGAGTTATACCAAAAATAGCCATAATCTAAATGAAAAACTATTCTGAGAACACAAGGTACGAATTTTAATGTGGTTCCCTTGGGCCACACATTGTGGTAACCTGGAGGTCTCTCTTCCATTCTTCAGGTTTGGGGAATGTGTTTACAGCATAACCCTAAAAGTGTCCAGGATGGTCACATAAAGAACATTAATCCTCTCAGAAGAAAAAACTCTTCCCATTAGGAGCTGTGATTCTGCATAAACTGTGAAGGGGTTCAGAGCAGGCCTGCCCAAGATGCACAACTCTGCCGTGTAAATTATGATGAGCTGAGGGCAATGAAGACTGTGCAGGCTCACAAGAAACTTTTACCTCTCCCTTAAAGAATTTACATTAGGGGCCTTGCCCATAATAAATGTTATCACCAGAAATAACTTTTTATGATCTATCTATAGGGCAGGGCAAATTTCTAATTACTGAACATCTCTTATCATCGTGCAAATGACCTTTCTGTCCTCTGAGGCCCCAAGGCACCTGACCTCATCTTAGCTCAGAATGTTTTATGTGCTTCGTTTTAATCTTCTGTCTCTGAACCTCTCATGTACAAAGAGTCTCTGCCTCTCATACATGTGGGGTTCCCATATGTACATATGCAATTAAATTTGGTTATTTTCTCTTGTTAATCTGTCCAATGTCAATTCGATTATTAGATCAGCCAAAAAAACCTAGAAAAATAAAGGAACTTAGTTCCTCCCCGAGTTGTTGCTGTGAACAAGACACCGAACCATTTGGTCACTGCCCACCTCTAAGCTGCTGCACTACAAAGATCCTGGGACCTTTAACACGAGCCAGAAGGGGTGAAAATTCTTGCCCAGTCAGACTTCTGGATCTCCACCTGCAGAGGTGGGTGGAAGCAGAGTGGTGAGAGTCCTTCCCCCATCCCTTCCTAAATATACATTAGCAAGAGAACATATTTGTAGAAGGATCGTCTGGGGCTAAGCAACTCTTGGTTATTTAGCATGAGTACGCACGGGTTTTGTTAATTCTGTTTTTCTCTACCTCTGTCTGGTGCCTCTCCTTTCATCTTGTTATATGTCCTGAAAGCTTGGCCACTGTGACCATGAGACAGTTTTCTGTCTGGCATCCACCATACGGAAGGTACACTTGCCAGGGTACACCTTGGTAGTCAGTCAAATAGGCTGGGGATTCTGGGCCACGGTATCCAGTAGGGCAGAAGCACAGGAATTTACCTGGGGCTTGCAACTGGGTCAACTGTTGCCAGTAGGTTAGATGCACAGGATTTTACCTGGAGCTTGCAACTATCATCTCTTTGTCTTTTTGTCTGACTATGCCAAGTTCTCAGGGAGTTTTTAACTTCATTTTGTGAGGGTTGCGTCTTTTTTGCATTCTCCTTTAGGGATGCCTCTTAGGTCCACAGTTAAGCCATAAAAAGGCTTATTGGTTTAAGTTGCTATTAAGATCGTACTCATCAAAGTCAGATGATGGAGACTTTCAATTAGAAAAACCCCTAAATTAAAAGGAAAGAAAAAAATTTCGGAGAGAGCTCATATTGTTATAATGGCTAGCCATTAAGAGTCCCTTAATAAAATGGAAGGACAGAAATTAGAATAACAACCCAAGTCCATTCAGACTCCCGCCTATTTGTCTTCAGACATTTGCAGATATTGTAAAAAAGAACATCAGGACACTGGAAGTACTACTGTCCTTAACTTAAGAAGAAAAACAGAAGGAAAAATAGCAAAATCTTACTAAAAGACAACCTAAAATTTTATGTCCTAAGTCCTCGGCTTGGTAAGCAAGCGTCTGGATGGAAGTACCAAAAGATGGCCAGACAGAAATGTGAGCTAAGCTCCACTGATGGCTAGGGGCCTACCAAATTGCTGCCAGTCCTTAATGAAATTATAACCAAAATTACAATGGCAATTACAAGGAATACTTCATTAATCAGATCATTTAAAAATGTACTTAAGGGCAATGGCTTCTGAATCAAATTAACAGAATGAGATACCTATTTTTAATTAGTATGTAAGAGCCTCCATTAGGCTCCAACAACTCTGAAATCGCTTAACTGAAAGGTTTGTTGCAAAAAGGCTAATGAGCCCTGACCAGTATGGCTCAGCTGGTTGGGCATCGTCCCACAAAGTGAAAGGTCACTGGCTCGACCCTGGTGAGGGCGCATGCCTGGGTTGGGGGTTTGGTCTCCAGACGGGGCACCTAAGGTAACCAATGGGTGTTTCTCTCTCGCATCAATGTTTCTCTCCCTCTCTTTCTACCTCCCTTCCCCTCTCTCTAAAAAATAAGTAAATAAAATCTTTTCCAAAAAATGTTAAAGGTTGATGAAAAATTAAAGGGATAACAGGTACCTAAAATCAGAGATAATAAGACTGACATGACCTCTTACAGGCAATCCTCCTCAGATATCTCTCACTCCTTGGTCTAAGGCCACTCTAAGGTCCATAACTGGAGAATTTCTCAAACTCAGACAGGATCTTCAAAAGTTTTTGTGAACAGATTACCTCCTGAGCCCAGTGAGAGAGGGAAAGAAAATTTCACACTGTCCCTTCCTTCCCAAATCCAGGCCAATTGGTTATTGATCCTTTTTCTCCCAGGAATAGCTATTTCCTGTGTCATAAGGGCTTGGCTTGGCTTTCTGCAAGCTGTCAGTTCTTTTTTGTTGGGGTTTTTTTTTTTTTTTGGCTATCAGAGGGAATGACTCTGGAAGTGAATACTTCTGCACCCACTTGAGCCCATGGAATTGTTTAATACTGCCAAGAATGTTTACTACTTGTCATGGCTGAAACTTGGAAAGACATTGGAAAGGATTTACTAACCATGATTGGAAATTGAGTCCAACTGGAACCTGAGATTCAGAGCCTCATAGGAATTTTTTAAAGTCTCCTCCCCTAAGTTAAAATAAAACCATGTGCCCAAAGAGAAAGGAGCAAATTAGGGATAATGTAGTTGGATGGGTAGATCAACCTATGATGTCACTTAAATTACAACCTAATTATTTGGTTATTAAGAGTAATTGTCCTTCTCTTACCAATTTCTGCAAAGCCCTAGAAGCAGTTTAAAGCCCACCTGTCTTTACCATTCCCAATTCCTAACACTGAAAAAAAAGATTTTTTTAAATGGCTATAAAAGTGCATTTCCTTCCTTAAGATTAAGTGTCTTCTCCACAAATGTTGATAAGGAAAAGCCTTAACCATCTGAGTGTATAAACTTAACTTATAACCCATCTCATGGAAGTACTTTGAAAACGAAGACTAGAAGGAGTTCTCTGTTGGCACAGGTCTGTGTGTTCGTGTGTGTTGTGTGGGATTTTCTACCTCTGCGAGGTAGTGCCAATTTGTAAAAGAGACCTATTGGCTTAAACACACATGCGCTTACACAAAACTTCTCAAAAATATAATAAAAGCTAACCCCAATGTTTTTCAGGATCTGTGACCTGGAAAATACTTTATAGTACAGCTGGATTAAGTTTGGTTTGGCTAAATAAACATGTCTCCTAAGTTATCAGAATTCAGTATGATATTTTCATTCTACCTGGATTTACTAGTTGAATAAGTTCACGTTATCAAGAAAAAATAACCTAAGGTGATGACTAACTGCTTTAATGTCTAAGAAAATTTTCATAAGTGGTCTAATCATGATGGTTCCTATAGAGAAGCCCCTTTTTCACCCCGATATAAATAAGCCTTTATTGTTTCATTTTATTGTCCCAGGGAAAAGAGGAGAAGGAAAAAGTCAGTGTGTATATTACAAAATGATGGATAGCAAGTGGAAGTACTCAGCACAGCAAAATCAACCATCAAATAAATAGTCCCCAGTAATGAAGGCCACCCAAAGCCCAAGAGGGTGCAGTTTCCTGTAGTTCAGAAATGAGAAGGAATCAGGGAAAGAACAGACAGGTACATGCTTTCCTACCCTCCCTCCCTCCTGCCCCATAAATTCAAAATTTCACACAAAGCTTTGGTTTCTAGCAGCAAACATGAGTTACATTCATCAGGCTCTTATTACACAATCATATGGCTACTTTGACATAAGTTTTTTGCATCTGCATAAAAGTTCCTGAGTGACTTAGATATACATTCATCTTCCCTTTCTTGGTCTCTTAACCCCATTTTCAAAATGAAAGGCCCCCTCATTTCTTCTCTCTACCCAGGATTATTGGTTAAAATACAGCAATCTAAGTGTTTGACATGAATCACACATCAAGAATGGTCTAGACTCAGGATATTGGGAAGAAGGGATGGAGTATTCTCAGCTTCTTCAGGGCTTCCAGAGCCTAAATGATAAGCCTCTTCCTAAAAACCTGATTGCTTGCATCATAGGACTAACTTTAGGAGCCCACTCACATTATCACCTCTTGGAATGAGACACAATTGTTTAATTGAACTGACCCATGTTCAAGACTAAAGTTGGTTTGATGAGATATGGAACAATTTGTCAATCCAACTTCTGGAATGTGAAACTTCCTGAGAAGGCAGAACTGAAAGGGTTCAAGACCCCGAAGATTGTCACTTTGGCATGTCAATTGTTTAGAGCTGAAGGAAATCAAGACCCTGTGGGATCAAGAGAAACTTCTACCTTTTTTTCCCTTAAAAAATTTAAATTTGGATCAAAAAACTCCCGACACACAAAAGCCCTGGACCAGATGGTTTCACAGGAGAATTCTACAGAGCATTTAAGCAAGAACTAACCCCTATCCTGCACAGGCTATTCCAAAAAATCCAAAGTAATGGAAGACTCCCAAACTCCTTTTATGAAGCCAGCATCATCCTAATCCCAAAACCGGATAAAGACACAACAAAGAAAGAAAACTTCAGGTCAATATCGCTGATGAACATAGACGCTAAAATCCTCAACAAAATATTGGCAAACCACACTCAACAATACATTAAAAAGATCATACACCATGACCAAGTGGGATTCATCCCAGGGATGCAAGGATGGTTCAACATTCAGAAATCAGTAAATGTAATACATCGCATAAACAAAAGCAAAGACAAAAATCATATGATCGTATCAATAGATGCGGAAAAAGCATTTGACAAGGTACAGCACCCATTTATGATCAAAACACTCAGCAAAGTGGGAATTAAGGGAGCATTCCTCAACATAATAAAGGCCATATATGAGAGACCAGCAGCTAACATACTCAATGGGCAAAAACTAAAATCTTTTCCACTAAGATAAGGAACAAGACAAGGTTGTCCACTTTCACCACTTCTATTCAATATAGTATTGGAAGTTTTAGCCACAGCAATCAGACAAGAAAAGGAAATAAAAGGCATCCAAATCGGAAAGAAGGAAACAAAACTGTCACTGTTTGCAGATGATATGATAGGGTACATGGAAAATCCTATAGACTCTACCCCAAAACTGCTCAACCTAATAAATGAATTTGGCAAAACAGTGGGATACAAAATCAATATCCAAAAATCAAAGGCATTTTTGTATACCAACAATGAAACAGCAGAAGCAGAAACCAGGGGAAAAAATCCCATTTTATATAGCAAAAAGAAAAATAAAATACCTAGGAATAAACCTAACCAAGGAGATAAAAGACCTGTATGCAGAAAACTACACAACACTGAAGAATGAAATCAAGGAAGACACAAACAAATGGAAACATATACCGTGTTCATGGACTGGAAGAATTAACATCATCAAAATGCCCATATTACCCAAAGCAATATACAGATTCAATGCAATACCTATCAAAGTACCAATGGCATATTTCACAGACATAGAACAAACACTTCAAAAGTTTATATGGAACCATAAACGACTCCGAATAGCAGCTGCAATTTTGAGAAAGAAGAACAAAGTAGGAGGGATCACAATACCTGATTCTAAACTGTATTACAAGGCCACTGTAATCAAAACAGCCTGGTACTGGCATAAAAACAGGCACATAGACCAATGGAACAGAACAGAGAGCCCAGAAATAAACCCAAGTCGCTACAGTCAGTTAATATTCGACAAAGGGGGCAACACCATAAAATGGAGTAAAAATAGTCTCTTCAACAAATGGTGTTGGGAGAACTGGGCAGCTACATGCAAAACAATGAAACTCGAGCACCAACTTACACCATACACAAAAATAAATTCAAAATGGACAAAAGACTTAAATATAAGCCGTGACACCATTAAAATCCTAGAGGAGAACATAGGCAGGAAAATCTCAGATATCTCACGCAGCAACATTTTTACTGATATGTCCCCCAGAGCAAGGGATATAAAGGAAAGAATAAACAAATGGGATCTCATCAAAATAAAAAGCTTCTGCACAGCTAAAGAAAATAGCATTAAAATAAAAAGAGACCCAACTACATAGGAAAACATATTTGCCAATGATACCTCAGACAAGGGTTTAATCTCCAAAATATACAAAGAACTTACACGACTCCACTCCAAGAAGACAAGCAACCCAATTAAAAAATGGGCAAAGGACTTGGACAGGCATTTCTCCAAGGAGGACATACAGAGGATTCAGAGACACATGAAAAGATGCTCAAGATCGCTAGCCATTAGAGAGATGCAAATTAAAACCACAATGAGATACCACTTCACACCAGTCAGAATGGCCATCACAAACAAAGCAACAAACAACAAGTGTTGGAGAGGTTGTGGAGAAAAGGGGACCCTAGTTCACTGTTGGCAGGATTGAAGACTGGTACAACCACTATGGAAAACAGTATGGAATTTTCTAAGAAGACTAACAATGGATCTGCCTTTTGACCCAGCAATTGCACTGCTAGCATTATATCCCAAGAACCCTGAAACACCAGTCCAAAAGAACCTATGCACCCCTATGTTCATAGCAGCACAATTTATAATAGCAAAGTGTTGGAAACAACCTAGGTGCCCATCAGTAAATGAATGGATCAAAAAACTATGATACATATACACAATGGAATTCTATGTGGCAGAAAGAAAGAAGGAGCTCCTACCCTATGCAACGGCATGGATGGAACTGGAAAGCATTGTGCTAAGTGAAAAAAGCCAGGCGGTAAAAGACAAATACCATATGATGATCTCACCTTTAACAGGAACCTAAGCAACAAAACAAACAAGCAAGCAAAATATAACCAAAGACACTGAAATAGAAAACAGGATGACAGTAACCAGAGGGGAGAGGGGAGGGAATTTCAGGGGAAAAAGGGAAGGGATTATAGGAACAAGTATAAAGGACACATGGACAAAAACTAAGAGGGGTGGAAATGGGAGGGAGGTGGGGAGCACTGGCGGGGGGTGGACTGGGACAGGAGCAAAAGATAGAAAACTGTACTTGAATAACAATAAAATATATATATATATATTTAAAAAAAGAAGAAGAAATGGGAAAAAAATTAAATTTGGGGTCTTGCCCATAAAAAGAATTACTACCAAAAATAACTTGTTTATGACCTAGCTGTAGGGCAAGGCAATCTTCTAATTACTAAACATCAGCTCTTATCATCCTGGGAATGACCTTCCTGCCCTCTGAAGCCCCAAGGCATCTGACCTAATCTTTAACTCAAAATGCCATGTACACCTCAGTTTAACTTTCTGTCTGAACCTCTCATGTACATGAGTCCCTGATTTGCACCTGTATGTGGGTTTCCCATACATACATATGCCATTAAATTTCATTTCCTTGTTATTCTGTCTCATGTAAACTTAATTATTAGATCAGCCTAAAGAACAGAGAGGAGTTCAAGAAAACTTTCCTTCTTCCCCACCACTGTAATCATTCTTAGCCTCAGTTTTCTCAATTGTAAAAAGGAAATGAAGTCTACCTGAGAAAATAAATGAGGGATTAAATAAGGTCACATGCTTTAAAGAATTCTCAAAATAGGAGTTGATATTGCTGTTTCTCACCACTCTTCCTCAAGCAGCACAAGAGGCACGTTTATAAAATCTAACATAGTATCTTCATTTTAGGGAACTCTTTCCAGACTGGGTAGAATCCTGCCCAAAGCAATACTGGGTTCTCAAATATAAATGTCGTTAGAATCACCTGAGGGCTTTTAAAACTCGAGCTACCTAAGCCCCACCTGTAGGTATTCTGATTTAATTGACCTGGAGTGTGGCCAAGTAAACATTATGTACTTTTTGAAAGATCCCCGGGTTATTCTCATAGGAGCCAAGGTTGCCAGCTAATGCTCTAGTGAAATACCTAGGGGCTTGCTGAGCCTCCCCACCTGTGTGCATCAGATCAGCATCCCTAATAGCCCCACTAATCACTGGTTTGACACTGGGTGGGTTTCTTCTTGGTGCTTCCACGCTAACACCTCTGGCATTCTCCCTTAACTCAATTCCCATTTCCCTCGAATTTCTTGACAATAGCTGGTGTAAGTCTGATCTCATACCAGGTGTATGTATACTCTGATGTGACTTTACTAGTTGTTCAAATATTATAATACTTCCATACTAGCTGGCAAAAAGCTGCTTCCCCAAGCGCCCGGAGTGGCCCCCACCCCCCATCATCCAGCCCTAAGATAGCCACATCCACTGTGGTCAGTAGTAGTCATTAAATATTTTTAAAATCATCCCTAGTGTTCATGACCTAGGGCTGTGCCCCAGAGCACTGAAATTTAGAGGGTGGGAACACCTTAAGTAATGATTTTTAAAGATTATGGATGAGACCCTTCACATACACAGCCACACAGTTTGTACCCTAACTGTATTCGGGTCTTTGTTAAAATGTCCTCATACCAGACAAAATGCTTCAGACCACTCTATCTAAAATAGCACTTTTCTGCCTCACCTTACCGTGTTTTATTTTGCTGCACAGCAAGAATTACTTATTACTTTTTCTAAATCTGTATGTTGTTTGATTTCGTCCACTAGATCCATGGTCCTATGAGAGCAAGGATTTGGTTTGCTTTGTTAGCTCCCTATTCCCAATGTGCTGAACGGTATCCATTCCATAGTAAGTGCTAATAAATATTTGCCAACAATAAATGATAGAGTAAATCATATACTATTAGAAAAAGATTATGGTTGGGAGAAAATATCTGCAAATCATATATCTGATAAAGGACTTGTATCTAGAATATATAAAGAACTGCCATAATTCGATAATAAAAACTAATTATAAAGTGGGGGTTGGGAGGATTTTAAATAGAAATCTCACCAAAGAAGATATGTGATTGGCTAATAAGGTGCTCAACATCATTAATTAGTATGAAAACACAAACTTAAAAGGCAGCAAGATTCCATTACACACCAACTAGAGTAACTACAATCAAAAGGTTGGCAAAACCAAGTGCTGATGTGACTGTGAGGAAACTGGAACTCCCATACACTGCTTTTGGGAGTACACAACAGCTTCAGAAAACCGGCAGTGCTATAGAAAAGTAAATGTGTACTTACAGTTTCTACCCAAGAGAAATAAAAACACAAAGATCTGTATACTTGTACATATGTTCATAACAGAACTATGTGTAACAGCCAAAAAAGTGGAAACATTCCAAATGTCCTTCAGTTAGTAAAGAAAAGAGAAAAGTGGTCTGATCATACAATAGAATACTATGCAGTAAAAAAAAAAGTGATATACTGATATATACTACAGTGTGAATGAACCTCAAAAATATGCCAAGTGAAAGAAGCAAGATACAATGACCACATATTGTATGATTCTATTTATACTCAACTTGTGAAAAAGGCAAATCTGTAGAGACAAAAAGCAGATGAGTGGCTGCTTGGAACTTAAGGATGAGAATGGCTAGAGACTAAAGGGCATGGGGAATATTGGAAATGCTCCAGAACTGAACTAAGGTGATAGATACACACATCTATAAATTTACTCAAAATCACCGATCTGCATACTTACCGTGAGTGAATGTTAGGGTATATAAATTATACTTCACTAAAGCTGTCAAGCAATAAAAAGATGACACAAAAACCTTCATGGAAATACGTTTTCACAACCATTGTATTGTGGAACCATGAGGAAATGAACCGTGTGTTCATCTGCACCCCTTCCCAGAAAGTCTCTCCTACTCCCTTGTCCCTAACACTGGCTCTTTCCCCACTATGGCAAGCAGAGAAGCTGGAGCCCAAACTCAATAGGAATCTTCTAGGTTCGGGACCTTGTGTTTGAACAGCATACCCCATTTCCCTTAACCTTTTCCCACAAATCTCCTGATTTGTGGAAAATTTCTAATTGCAATCCCAAATTACCCCATGAAGGCTTAACCTATCCAGTTTGTACTTCTAGAATCTACCCCCACACAACTACCCTCTGGAGTGAATTGCCATGCTCACTTTCACCCCAGACAACAGCTTTAGTTCAGCCTTATTCCTCAATGGACATACCGGAAACCAAAACCCTAAAATACCATCCGAGACCCCAGGCCAAGAACCACATTCAGACAGGCACCTGCTAGCTTCCCACTAGTGTGGGGGGAGGGGGGGAGTTCAGGTAGTATCCCCCAAGCTAAAAGGAATTCTCATCCTTCTTCAAAAGTAAGGACCCTTTTCAAATGTCAAAACATTTTCTAAACCCACACTTAGCAGTAATTGTACTTTCAGTATTAGTTGATTGAAAAAATACAGAATGATAAAAAACTACTCTGATAGCTTAAATGCTCGTAAGTATATTTGCATTTTACTAATCATGACCACATCTACATTTATCAGGAAGGAAAATATTCTATTTTTTTAAAAGGGAGAAATATTTCAGCTTCCTCTACATTCTGGGGAAGTGCAGAATTCACCTCAGGGTGGAAAAAGTCATTCATTTGCTCAGAATGACACCAGGGTCTGAGACAGAAGGCACGAGGCTGATCTGAGGAGGGAAGCAGAGGCTGCGGGGAAATAAGATGTTCTGCAAAATAAGATAATAAAGATTTTTACATTGTCCCAGGGCAGCTTAAAAAAGTGATAAATTTTGTGTATGTTGTGTGTGTGGTGGGGGGGGGGGGTGGACGAAGCAGGGGGGAAGGGCCCGAACACACTGAAAGAGGTGCTGGGGGGCAGTTTTGATGAGAAGACAAGTTGAATGTAAATGCAGACCACCGAATTCCAAATGATGGCTGGGAGCGTGGTCCTGGAGGCTGCCAGCACTCCCGGTCCACAAGATGGGAATATCCCGTAAAGGAAATGGGACTCCTGAGAATTTTCTTGAGTTATAGCTTTAGAATCACAAGAAGTACAAGTGACTTTTACAGACACTGGGAGAAGATCCCAAGCATCTGAACTAGTACAGCACACGATCGGACATTAGCACGGGCCCCCCAGGAAAGTCTGTTCATTCAAAGGACAGTTTTAACATCCTAACACTACAGTAAAGGAAGCAGTCTCTAAAACTTACACAAAAAAAATGCATATGTTTTTATTTAGCCACCAAAATAGCCTATGAGAAAGGGATTATCAATCCAACCTTACAACGTGGAAATTGAGGCTTCAAGACAGTAAAATGGTGTCTCTCAGCTGTTAGCCTAAAAACAGAAGGCTGAAGTGAGAGGCAAGCAGCATTTATTTGAGATCCAAAAGAACAGTTCTTCATGAAGCACTGATTCAAGCAGAAACTCAAATCATGTTCCAATTAGGAGGTAAAAGCAGAGGCCACTTATGAGAAAGGGAAGGGGAATAATTACATGAATAGAGGAAGAGAGGAGGGTAGAAGGAAGTTACAGAACCCAAAAGGAAGGAGTCATGTAGGTATCGAGGGCCACCTTGAGAGGAGCAGTGACCTCCAGTGAAGGGACAGTCAGTGCAAGGTGACCCCACAGGAAGTGTATCTGTAGATAATAGCAAAGTCCCCCGAGATTTTTAAAAATAGAACTATGTAGTCATAAAAAGGTGCAGCCAAAATAAAGCCTTTTGAGAAGAATCCAAGTTTGCTTTTTCTAAATTATATTTTTCAAGTGGCATTATGTGATGATGGATTTTTATTTTATTTAGATTTGATTTTATTTTTTAATGTGTAGGAGTCTTATTTTCAAAATGAACAATTTTTCTATTGAAAGCTATTAATTTCATCTTGTCTAAGGTGATAACTCTTTAAACAAGTTCATTTACTCTGTAACTTCAGTAAAAACACATGATCGATGGTTATGATTGATGGTTGGCATTTTGGGAACCCTAGAAAGTCATGTGAAGAAGACCTTCAGAGTCAGAATGAAGGACAAGGAAGGTAACTCAGGTAAAAGTTGTTAACAACCCCCCAAGAAAATTTTGATAAATAAGTGCCCAGCAAAGGATTAAATGTTGCCTTGTATCAGTCACACCCTGTGCTACACGTAGCTGACCATCTCACTGAATCCTCCCAATAGCCCCGCGCGATAGGCCCTGCTATTTCCATTCTACAAATGAGGAAAGCCTTAGAGAGTTTGATCAGGTTACCCAGGGTCAGAACCTGGAATCAAACGTGGATGTGTGTGATTTCAGAGCTGGCATCTTAACTCCTGTGCTCCACGGAGAAGGGGATGGATATGGTCAATTCCCGGAAGATCATGTATCTTTTCCTAAATATGAAAATCAAATCTAGACCTGTCTAGATCTTAGAGGAACACCTACAAGCATGATATTAGCACCTTGAAATATTCTATACAGTAATAGATCGGAGCTGACCTTGGTGTGTATATTGATCCATACCCGTTCCTAATTGCCCACAAGTTCTATGTTTGGCATGGCAGAGGTCAAGTAAGGTCAAGCTGTTCCCTCAGATTACCAGGCAAACAGAATCAGAGAATGTTAAAAATGCAAGGCACCTGCACTAGGTCACATCTCAGGTCTACTCTCCACCCTTCTCTGCTCTGTTCTCTCTCCTGGGAAACTGATATTCTCTCTCGCTTCTGGTTGGGTTCAGCCAATGACGAGTTCAGGGAAGAATATCAAATGGAGATCCTACCCTTTCCACGTTTACCAGATTCATTTATTCACTTGGGAATGTTTTTCATCCCAACTAGTCTATGGGATCCTGTAGAAGGTTAATCAGATACAGTCAAGCCTAAAGTGCTTCTTACTCTAGTAAAGTATTCACTAATTCATTCATCCATTCATTCCACTAACATAGTTAAGTACTTACTATGTGCCAGGAACTTTTTAAGTGCTAGGAAATAGAAATGAAAAATGAAATCAAAGTTCTCACCCATTTGTGGGGGAACACTGCACGCAGAGCCCCCCATCCACCACGGATGAGAATAAAACTACCAAGACACGATCTGCTTGGAGAGGAGAGGTGGTCGATCTCTCAAAGGAGAAGGACCAAGAGCCCCTTCTTCAATGGCCTTTATTAGTAGGTTCGTAACACACAGGAATACAGGTAAAGCTCATCAATCAATGTCAGGCGGCAAGGATCAAACAATAGATAACATTTCAAAGAAGTCTGAGGGCTTAATCTGAGTCAGTGTCTGTCAGGTAAGGGGGTTGTAAAAACTTTGGGAGACATACTCATTTCCTGCCTGGACCCTTATCACATGAATGACAGCACTCTTAGCATAGCAGGCTTCATAGGACTTTACAAATTCTTTCTTAGGCCTGATCACCCCAAGAGCCTGCCCTTTCCAGCACAGGGCTGCACCGCCCACCTGTCATAAATTTTTAGGCTTAAGTGGATTAGAGCCAGAAAGCATTTCTCCCAGACAGAAATGGGGACTCAGGCTATGTCAGAATAGCAGGGGAGCAAGGGTCACTCCCTCTTTGCTGCAGCCCCCCGAGTCCTTCCTTGAGGGCCTCCCAAGTGATCGTGTCTGGCTTAGGTTGTCCCCCCTCTGAGGGGTCTTACCCATCATTGACTAACCAACCAAGCATTGGGGGCCAGAGATGGATGAAGTAGAAGCAGCACTCCTGCCAGGGAGATAAGCTGTGTCTCCTTAGTGGCTCACAGTCCGAAGGTCACTCACTCAGCCTTAGCCATGGGGGGTTTACAGCTCCTGAAACCAGGCAGCACGGTTCCCAATACCCATTCTAATGGAATTTAAGACATGTACATAAATAATCATTGTTAGGGTTCAATGCAGCAGATACAGGGCTAGAATTTATCATTCTTGACTCCTAGGGGAGTAGCTATCAGCAAAAGTTCTTGAAAGAGCTGTCTCTAGTCTCTGTCACAACTCTTTCCTCTTTCTCTCTTCACTACACTCCACCTGGCTTTCCATTCCATTGCTTCTTCTCAAGATCACCAGCAACTTCAAGATGGCCAAATGGATTGGTCATTTTCTAGTCGTATCTTACAACAGCATTTGACACAGTTGATTTTATCTTTGTCACACATTCCCCTTAATTTCCATGATAGAACACTCTCCAGGTTTTCCTCATATCTCACTGTCCACCCCTTTTAAACTGTGTTTTCTCCTCCTCTTTCTTGACCTCTAAATATTTTATCTCCCTAAGACTTGGTGTCCAGACTCAGTTTCCAATATGTTATCTTCCACCTTGTGGCTTTAAATATTATCTACAGTGACCTCCAAATTTGTATCTCTAATCCTGACTACCATCTGTAACTCTAGACTCCTGTCAAACATATCGATATCAAACTTACCATTCAAAATACAACTCTTGATTTTACCACAACTTCTACCGCTTCTCCACTCAGTAAGTAGCATCACGATCTACTGAATTGCCTGAGCCAAAAGCACAACAGCCATTCTTTATTCTTCTCTGCCATCGATCCCCACATCCAATCCATCAGCTAGCCCTGCCAGTGTACCTCCAAGACCTCTCTGGGATCCTCCACTTTTCTCTCTCTTCCCTACTCCTAATTACCTTTTATCTTGACAACTTCAGAAGCTTTCCAGTTGGTCTCCCAGCTTTCACTCTCACCCATCTCCATTTCATTTCATAAAGTAACCCCAATGATTTACTAAAAACATAAATCAGATCACGCCACCCTAAACTTCAAACTCTCCACTGGCTTCCCTGCACTTAGAATAAAATCCGAACTCTTTACCTGGCCCGATCCCAGTACGATTTGTGACCAGTGCTCCACTCCCATCTCTTCCTAGGCTACCTTCTGATCCCTCCACTGCAATCGCATCGGCCCAAGGCCTTTACATCAGCTGCTACCTTTCCTGGAATGTTCTCCCCCCTAATATTCACAACATAGCCAGCTCCATCATTTCCTTTCCCTTGATGTATATGTCACCGCCTCAGAAAGACTCTCCATGATCCCCCACTCTCATACATTGCTCCATGTTAATTATCCTTGTGGCACTTATTACTAATGAATTTGTGTGTGTTTGTGTCTGTATATGTGTTTTTTAATTTCGTTCTTTCTTCGTACTAGAATGTAAGATTCAAGAGAGAAACGACCTTATTTACCTTGTTTCGGATGTGAGGAGTAACCAATGAAGATTACATAATCAATAAATGTTGACAAGCAAATAGATGAATCCCCTATAACTCCCATAATAGGAAAAGGCAATTCTGATACATTAAGAGGTTGCTCATAAAAGACTATCTTGTGACCCAGAAAGGAAGCCAGAGTGGGAGGTACCTAAAGTATCCAGAAAACTATCAAGTGTGAAATTGCAAGGCAATCTAGTTATCAAAAGGGAAGAGTTGTCAAAGATGTTTACTGAGATTGTCAGAGACCTTTTCAAACCAAACATATGGAATATACATTCCCCTAAAATAAAATTCTGAAATATTCAGGCAGCTGAACCAGACTGATTATAGATGGATTAGAGTATGTCATTTAAGTATCCCCATTCGGCAGATAGAGGCAGGTCATTGAATTGAATCAAATCCTGGGTAGAAGTCGGCAAACTCCAGCAGGTCAGATCTGGCCCTTGCCTGTTTTTAGTATAGCCCCCCAGCTAAAAATGAATTTTACATTTTAAAATAGTTCAAAAAATTGCCCTGGCCAGTATGACTCAGTTGGTTGGAGAGTCATCTCCATAAACTGAAAGGTTGTTGGTTCAATTTCCGATCAGGGAACATGCCTATGTGGTGGGTTTGGCCCCCATCCAAACGTGTAGGAGAGGAAACCAATTGATGTCTGTCTGTCTGTCTGTCTGTCTGTCTCTCTCTCTCTCTCTCTCATATCAGTGTTTCTCTCCCTCTCTGTCTCCCTCCCTTCCCCTCTCTAAGCATCCTCTGGTGAGGATTACAATTAAACAATAAATAAATGATTTTAAAAAGTCAATAATAATAATAATTATTGATGTGAAAACTTTATGAAGTTCAAATTTCAGTATTCACAAATAAAGTTTCATTAGAACACAGCCATGCCCACACATTCACGTGTTGTCTAGGCTGCTTTCAGGCAGTAATGGCAGAGTTGAGTAGTTGCAACAGATAACAGAGATCAAACGAGCCTAAAATATTTACAATCTAGTCAATTACAGAAAACAGTTTGCCAACCCCCAATCTAATGAAATTAGCAAAATCAGATATAATCTTTTAGTTCAATCAGAAATGAAGGATCTCATCCAAAGAACAGAGGAATGTATTAACCCATTAAAGAGTCTGAAGCAGGAGAACCACAATCCAGTCGTGCCCAAACCTGTCTGCCCACTGGACCAACAGAGCTTCCGAAACACACACGCTTGAGTCCCACCCCTGCTGCATTAGTTAGGTTTGCATACGGCCTGGATAGGAGCCATACCCTTGAGATTCCTAGGTGATTTAATGTGCAGGTAAGTTTGGGAGCCATGGATAAGATCACATTTGCATTTGTAAAAGATCCCCCTAACTCAGGGGTTCTTCCTCTGGGTTAGAATCACCTGGGGGAGATTTTCAACCACACTGAGACCCAGGTACACCCAAGCCAATTAAATCAGGGACTCCAGAGGTGGACTCCAAGCACTGTTTTTTTTTTTTAGTTATCCAGGCAATTTTAATATGCAGCTAGGATCACGTACTCTGCATTAACATGGGGTGAGGGTAGATAAGGAGGGATCCCTGGGAAGCTACTCTGAATACTCCAAAAGATGATAGGGGCTTAGGTGGAGCTGCTGGCGCTGGAAGACGGGG
>PVKM010000094.1:0-51170 GCA_004027735.1 Carollia perspicillata | reverse complement strand
GTGTGGAGACTGATGTCACTTATTGGGATGGGAACCTTGGGGGAGGAACAAGTTGGGAGGGTAAGTGCATTAGCTTTGTTTTGACGTACTGTTAAAAAGCAGTGTCTTTAACTAGTTAGTCAGATTAGGGCTATAGAGAGGGAGGAGTCAAATTGTAAAGGGCCTTGAATGCTGTATCCTAACACTCCTCTCCTCATGCAGCAGGCAATGGCTACGATGACACAGGGAGACACACGTGGGCGTTTGATTCAGATACTGTTCCTGTCATACACAATGTATGCATTTCCTCAACTTCCTCATCTGCAGAAAGGGCTTAAAAATACTCTGTCTTGCTCACCCTTGGCCAGCAAGACACTCAATGACAGACACGAAGTAAACAGTCTTACAAGGGTGTTACAAAGATTAGAGGAGATGCCATGTGTAAAGTCTATAGGAATTTAAATAGCACAAAAAGCCCTCAAAAATGACAGTTGCGCCCTCGCTGGTGTAGCTCAGTGGTTGAGTGCCCACCTGCTAATCAAAGGGTCGCCGGTTCGATTCCCAGTCTATGGCACATGCCTGGGTTGTGGGCCGTGTCCCCAGTAAGGGGGCATGTGAGAGGCAACCACACATTGATGTTTCTCTCCCTCTCTTCCTCCCTTCCTTCCCCTCTAAAAAATTCATTCATTAGTTAATAAACTCATTAATTAAGTAATCTATTACTCTATTAATTAATGAATTAATTTTTTGAAGATTTTTAAAAATTATAGCTGCTATTCCTGAAGGGTTTCCAAAGGAGAATGGCAAAATGACCCCCTCCCTCACGTTGATGTTTTAGGAAGTTCACGTGGACATCACTGGGAAAGATGAGCAAGTGGGATAAGAAGCTGGCCCCAAGGTTTAGCAGTTGGGATTCAGTTCAGCTGCATGTGACAGATAACATAATGATACATGTTCATCAATTAGTACAAGTCAGGGTACCAGCAATCCTTGTGGCACCCACAATCCCCAGGAACGAGTCTACCCTTCTGGCACCCTCGTCCTCCTTCCCAAGTGTGGCCCTGGTTGTCCACCTTGACCAAGATGACACCGGGAGCTCCAGCCACACACTCACATCCCAGGCAATGAGATGGAGAGAAAGACAAAAAAGAGGAGGAGGAGGGCACATACCAATTGCCCTGAGAAAAAAACTTCTGAGAAGCCGAAACACAATACTTCTACTAAGATCTCCTGGGTCAAAATGTATGAACATGGCCACACCTAGCTGCAGGGGAGACTAGAAAAGTGTTTATTCTGGGCAGCCCTATTCCCAGGTACAAACGGGAATGCCTGTAACTAAGGAGGAAGGGGAGGGCAGGGGGTGGGATAGGCAACCAGCAGCATCGGCCACCAGGGGTGAAGTCTTACAGACTCGGGCTTTTCCTATGCTATTACCTCACTTGGAATGCCTTCCTGCTTGCTCCCTGTATGTGAGTCCACCCACAGACTGACTCACTGCCTCACACTCTCGGCGTCCGCTGTTCCCCTCACCTCAAATATCTCTTGCCTTTTCATCACCCATCTAATTCAGCATTTCTTTTAAGGCCTCAGGTTTATCTCCCTCACCGTGCCCATATCCAAACTTTTACTCTTCTCCTTAAATACATACATAACTACACGGCAATTGAATAGGCTTTGAACACGGGCTCCACACATACAAAGTGTGCCCATGGATAAAAGTCATTTCCTGCTCCAGTTCCTCCTTCACCAAGTGAGGATAATAATGCCCACCTCAGGAGACTGTAGGGAGGATCAAAGGAGGATTCTACAAGTGCAAAGTGGTTGGTGAACAAGAAAGCACTTAAAAGTCTATTAGCTGCGAGCATTTCTACCCTGAGGTGTTACTTCCTGTGAATGATCATGAGAAACAAAAGCAGTTTAAGGAAAATGTTTCCTCACCAAAGGACGTGCAGAGACCTGGTTCTTCTCCCTCCCACCTTTCCATGGCAAAACTAGTTTAGGGTTCTCTCAACTCTTAAACTGTACCTACAAGCTGAAATTTAATTTTAGAGATGAGCAAGGATGACTTCCTTCAAAGCAAAAGGCGACCCACAGAAGCCAGAATGCCCCTGCACTGCTGATCACAGCAGAATTAAGGCCAAGAGCAGAACTCAGATCATCGAAGCAAATGAGTCATAGTACCTGGCGGGGAAGCAAGGCATCGGCCAGACACCAGTCAGAACTAAAGATTATGACTCTCACAAGTAAGCCAGATGAGTTCCTGTAACCACGCAGAGCCCAAAGAGGACCTCTGTCCTCACACGTAAAGCTAAAAGCCAATGGCTGCTGACAGCATTGTAACAGTAACTGCATCTGCTCAGATTAATCATGCATCTGATGTACACCCAAATACACCTTCACAAGATGTCATCAAATAAATAAATACTCTTGTCCCTTTTATTATAAAAACAGAATACAGTACATGTATTCTGCCCTAAAATATGTTTGCATACTTCAACAATAATTTAAAAAGCTAACACTCATGCAACTACCACTACAGTCAAAAGACAAAACCTTGCACAACTCAGAAGTACACCTCTGATCACAACCCTCTCCCTCCCACCTGGAAGTAGTCGGTACCCTCGTTCTCATGATAGATGGACATACATATGCATCACGAGAATGAGGACAGCGAGAGTGATTTCTGACTTCTCGGAAATTTCCTTCTCAAGACAATTGGTGGGTGCCCTCCACCTCTTCTTTTTTGTCTTCCTTTCTTTATCTTCTCAGTTATGTATTTCTCTGAACAATATCTGTTTCAAATTTTCACATGCAGAGAAGCACATTTTCTATTCTTTTGCACTTTTTGCTTCTGCTCAGCATTATGTTTACAACCTGGAAGTATTTATGGATGAAATGACATGATGTCTGAAATTTGATTTAAAATATTGGGAAGGTGGAGGAGTTACAGAGTATTCACTAAACAGACTGGCCATAAATTAAGCACTGTTAAAGGTAGGTTGTGGATACAGTAGCCTCTTTAGACTATACTCTTGACTTTTAAATGTTTCAAAACTTTTACAGTAAAAATATTGTTTCAATTACTTTGTGAGATTCATTTTAGCTACACTGGTTCATTTTTATTGCTTTATAGTAACAGTTCTCTAAGTAAGGTCCTCAAAAGAGGACCATCAGAATTAATCAAGAATTTGTTTGAAAGGCAAACTATTAGTCTCCACCCCAAACTTACTAAGTCAGAAACTCTTGTGGTGGGGCCAAGTAATCTGTTTTAATAAGCTCTGCATAGTTCTAATGCCAGCTCAAGTTTGATAAACACTACTGAATAGTACTCTGTTATGTGAATGTACCACAATATATTTATCCATTCTTTTATCCATCCATTTATCAAAAAAAACTTGGGTTTTTTCCAAGTTTGGGGGTTTTCAATTTCTGGGTATTGTAAATGTTCTTGTATGAGACTTTTGGTGACTGGAGTCTCTCTGACCTATACCTATATCAGAAAATAACAGAATCATAGGGTGTAGGTATCTTCAACATGACATGATAATGCAAACTATTTTCACAGTTGTTTACCAATTCACAATTCCACTATCAAAGTATGGAAGTTCCCTTTGCTGTCCACCCTTGCCAATAGTTGGTATTTTTCAGACATTTTAATTGTTGCCATTCTAGAGGGTTAAACGCTTTTAAGTTTTCCAACTTAGGGTCAAAAACATATATTAGGAAATAAAACTCCAAATATAAAACTAGAGTTTTGCAAATATATCAGTTGGTGGGTTTGCATGGAATGGGCCTGATGTAAGAAAGGATTTGATGTGATGGAAACACTGAAAATGGTCAGCATGACTACCCTGTGAAAAGCATGATGGAACATGGCCAGGGAACTTGTAGATGTGCTCAAGAGTTTGGATTTTATTCCATGGGAAATAAAAAGCCAATGAATGGTTTCAAACAGGAACCATTAAATTTCAAACAAGAACCTGATTGTATTTCCATGTTTGTGCATATGTAAAAAATTTCAGGCACACATTTACTTCCAGCTTCGATGGGGCTGTCTGATGCTTCAGACCAATGCTTCCCATGAAAACAACTAGAAAAGCTGGATAAAGCACAAATACACACACACACACACACCAACCTGCTTAAAGGCATAATAGGGTTCTTGAGATAACCAGAAGTTGTGGGGAGAAATCCTGGAAAACAGAGAACCACAGAGAGGCAAACCAAAATTCTGCAGCCATTCTTTTCCTTGGGACATTTTCCAAAACCAGGTGAGGAGTGACGGGACTGAGGATCCAGGCAAAGAGCCTCAGCAGAATTGCTATTAAAAGGCAAAAATACCAGAAGAAAGCTTGGTAGTCTCTTGAAGACAGGAAGACAAAAATTAGATACATGAATAGCCAAAATCCCAACAAGAAGCAGAAAACTAAGCCCAGCATTTGGCTGGTCCTTAAACACATTTGCTAAATTCTGAGGCCATACAGGACAGGAGGCTAAGAAGCCAAGAAAAAGCTCCCAAAAACTGTGAGTGGGAATTTTGACAGTCTCTCGGTGCTGAGGAGAGAATAATTAGAGTTTTGACTAACCAAGGGGGAGAAGTCATCAAGAACACCCACGGTCTTAGCTAAAATCCCAAGAAGGTTACAGCCCAGAAAGAGGGATCGGCTAGTGGCAGACAGCTTTATCAAAGCTAAAAGCTAGCCTATAGTGAGCTCAGTCTCTAACTGGATTACAATAATCATTCCCCCAATATGCCTGCCTAGCAGCTATTTTCTCTGGAAAAAAATAGCATTATCTACAATATGTACAATTTTTCATACCACATGTTGAGTACACAATCAAAATTTATTAGGGATGCCAAGACACAGACCCAAACCCCAGAGCAGGGGAAAGCAGACCACGCACAAAGAACTCACAAGTGATTCAGACAATGAAGTTAGCAGACAAAGAGTTTGGCCATGATTAATATACTCAAAAATATGATAACAAGATGGAGAAATTAGAAAAAAAGGCAGACAATTTCACCAAATAATTAGAGTCAATAAAAAGGATCAAATGCCAAAAAAGGGATCAAATAAAATTTCTAGGACTAAAATAAAGAACTCAATATATAACACTGAAAAACAGATTAGACATAGCAAAATGATGATTAATAAATCAGAAGGCAGGTCAAAAATTTTCAAAACTGAAGCACAGAGAAAAATGCAAAACAGAAAATAAGAGTATAAGAAATGTATAATCAAGTAAAAAGGTTTAAATCATGTAAATTTGAAGACAGAATAAGAAAAAATGGGATAGTAAAAATAATTAAAGAAACAATAGCAAACTCAGGGATATCAATGCACAAATACAAAAATTACTAAGAAACCCTGTAGGGCTGATGGCAAAACAACAACAAAAAACAATAATGCCAGACTTAGGGACATCACGGAATAAGTGATAAAAACTAAAGATAAAGAGAAAATCCTAAAAGCAGCCAGAGGAAAAAAGACACATTCTCTTTAAGGAGTGATGATTATGTTGGTCAATGGCTGATTTTTTAACGGAAATTATGGACACCTAAAGACAGTGGAACAATGTTTTAAAGTGTTGAAAAATCCTCAAATACAGAATCCCGTGCTCTGAGAAAGTGTCATTCAAAAAATTATGGTAAAATTAACACACTTTCAGACAAGTAAACACAGAAGATTTATCAAAAGCACTCACTTTTTTTAAAATGCTAATTAAAGTCTAACTGGGCAAAAGAAAATAATCCCAGGTGAAAGCATGGTAATGTAGGAACAAAATCAAGAGTAATGAGAAAGATAAACATGTAGGTAAATAAGAATGAATACTGATTGTTTAAAATAATGATAAAAATGCCATCTAATAGGTTTTTAAAAATATGTAAATTAAAATGCATGACAAGGATAACACAAATGGTGTAAGGGGGTTACGTAGAATTAAAATGCAATAAAGTACCTTATTATCCAGTGTTTTATAAAGCCAAAAGAAATGAAAACATGTCCACAAAATTACTTGTCCACAAATAAATGTTTATAGAGTCACTGTTACTAATATCCCAAAACTGGAAACAATTCAAATGTCCATCTACAAGTAAACTGATAGACAAATGAAATACTACTCCAAAAAAAATGAATAAAATACTGACAGTAAAAACTATGAATGAATCACACAAACATTATATTCAGCAAAAAAATAAAACAGATTTATGAGTTTATACTCTACCATTCCATGTATATGAGGTTCTGACCAGGCAGAAATAATTTATGACACAAAAAGCCAAGACAATGGTTATCTCTGGGAGTATCAGAAACTGGGTAGGGGCAGGAGAGGACTTCTGGGAGATTAATAACATTCAATTTCTTGATCTAGTTGCAGATTGCATGGACATATTTCAAGAAAGTTTTAAAATATATTTCAAAGATACAAAATGTTATACAAAGAATTACAAGTCTATATAAACCACCAAGACTAAGAAACGAAACATCACCAATACAGTTCCATGTGCTGATCCCTGACTGCACCTCCATCCACTCCACCAGAGATAAACCACTCTCCTGAACTTGGTGTTCACCATTCCTCTGCACTATTTTGTACTTTTACTCTTATATAAGTGCCCTGAAACAACATATAGAACTAACTGTTTTTGTAGGTTTCCACCCTGTGCATAAGAGTAATTTAATTTCTATTTTTGAAGAGCATCCTAAAAGGTGAACTGGTGAACTGTAGAACTACTGGGTGTAAAACTCACCTATCTGAGGAGTAAGGAAATAAAGAGAGGTTGCAGGCGGAGCTTAACCATGAAGTGGACCAGTAACTGGAGGGAGAAGTAAGGCCAAAGGAGTTCTTAAAACTAGAAGATCAACCTTTGCCAAGTTAAGAGGAAAACATGAAGACAAAGAAGATACGAGGAGTCAGGGAAGAAACAGTCCCTGCAAAGGTGAGAGGGGATGGGATGCGAAGGGCAGGTGGTTTGGTCTTGGCTGGGACACAAGGTCTTCTTGCTTTTTAACTAGAAGGAAGTAAAAAGGGTGCAGATGCGGGAAAGGTTGTCTGGTGGTGGAAGGATAAGGGAGTTCCCACCCAATGGCTGCTACTTTTTCAATCATCCTGAGTCATTATCTGGAAAGGGTAGATATGGGAGTGTTGAAACCTGTAAAGAAAATGGCATGCAATTGCATTGGAAAAGGCTGGAAACGCATCCCAGTTAAGAAGTATCAAGGTTCCATTAACCGAATGTTAAATGCCCCACAGAAATCCAAATTCTCATGATACAGTATGAGCTCAAAAGCAGGAAAATTATTATTCATCTTTGATTACACTGCACAAAGCACAGTATAACCTATCTTAGGTAATCAACAGGGAATAAATACATGAATGAAGATTAAATGTTTTCACATTTTCTCAGCACATTTTAATACTGTCGGTCATATTCTACGATGGAACAGAAGAAAACAGTCTTTTCAAAAATAATTCACCTTAGATGTCAAATGCATTTCCCTTTTTCTCATGTTTAGTTCTCTGCGTTCTTGGAAGCAAAGCAATCTGTGTCTCCCACCATTACTAATTCTTCATATTATGTAAAGAAATGACATGTTTACCTTCTAAAATAATTTTTAAGCAGAAATCATCAATGGCATAATTCTTACAGGAAATGAAGAGACAGAGTCTATATCCTTGTATTATCATAACTTGTGACATCATAAGGACATAGATGATGAACAAATAAGATGCTCTTGACAAGAAGGATTAACCTTTTTGCTCTATTCAAGAGGTTCCTGCTGGTGGGAAGTCACACATGCACCCTGAGTGAGGAAAACCTTCAGCTTCTGCACGGGAATCTCAGGGTGGTCCCAGCCAAACCTAAATGTGCCCAGAAGAACAGAAGCACTGGATGTCTTAGGAGACAAGTTAGCACACTTTGCTATTTATCATTTATCAATTATGAAATGAGAAAGACTATAAATGCATTGCTAGCAACATAAATTGTTATTCATTTAACCACACTGAGAGCTATTTAAAGGACTCCATTCATTCAGGGAGCACTGTTTTGGTTGGCTAGGCAGCAGAATTTTTGCGCTTATAGTTCATGTTTATACTTACTATGTATATTGAGCACGCTTTCCTAGTTTCTGTCACCACAACCAGACTGTAAATGCATATGTTTTTGACATTCTTAACTACAGTAATTCAGAACTTCAGCTGTCAAGTTTGGAGCTAATATTCTCATATATGCAGTTCATGTTCTACCGTTAAAAATAATTCCTTGTTTTCTGTCAGAAGCTCCTAACATAATATATAAAATGGCAGGATCCAATTATTTAAAAATAATCTAGTTCTTTACCTAAATACAGCTACAATGTATTTTTTCCTTGAAAATATCCCCTTCCCTAACATTCCCTTTATTCAGTTATCATAAACCTTGGCCAAGCAGTAAAACAGCAGAACATGTTCAATATCAACAAACCACAAATAGCAGTGTTTACAAGGAGGGAAAGGAGGAAATTTTCAGTTTCGTGCTAGACTGTCTTTTGAGGCACTGTCCTTTTAAGTGTGGAGGCATCGATTATTTCTCCTATGCTAAAAAGGACTACACATTTAAAGGTTCTGTAGGTCCCCCAAGAAAATAAGCAATCATTTCTCTGTATCATTAAACACAGTACCAGTCCTGTGCTGGTTTTAAAGGACCAGCAGAATTCTGAGTGTGAATGTGAAGGTTTAATATTTCAGTTTCAAGAGAAGCAGAGTTGCTCTGTGGCCAAAAAGCACTAGAACCATACTTCAAATTGTCAATTGCACAGTTTTCTAGGGCCAAAGACTGGCTCCACTGCAGAATCCTGTAATCCTAGAGCCTGGAGGTACCCTGGGGATCTCCTAGTCCAATCGGATACCCACGGCAGGAATTTTTTCCCCAGCATCCCTGACAGATTCAGCGCCTGTTTCAATTACTCCAGTGGGGGAGGTCGCAAGAGAAGATTCCCAAGGGACGTGATGAAAGGCTAGAACCAACCATTCGGACAGGGAGTAAGGCTCTAGTCAGTAAGTCCACAGGATGCAAACAGCCTTGCCAAACACTAAAACCAGACTTTCAAAAGGAGAATCAGAATCAGCAATCACAGGGGTGCAACGTTAAGATATGCAGACCCCCAATTCTGGGACCATCCTAGGTCTTTTCATTGGCCTGAGGAGTAGCTCCTACAATCAGGGAAGCAAGGTGACTTTTCTCCCACTGATTTCCTAAAGTAAGAATCGTCTCTTTAGGGCTCACAGCAAGGGTCTGTCAAGCTCAGAAAGAACCAAATTCCTTCCGCTCGAAAACCAAGACAAGGGACCCCCTGGTGGAACTGTTAATGCTTGAAATACTCTTAACTTTGGCCGTAAAGTCCTCACTAGAGGAAACCAGAATATTTCGGGCTCTTCTTTCAAAGGTGAATATAGGCTTTGCTGTAACTGAAGTTGGTTGGTGTAAGGCTGATGTGTGGGGGGTTGATGTTTTAAAGCGCAGCCCTTTATCCCGCCGTGAAGTCTGGCTTACCCTCCCAGAAAAGGCGAGCGCGCGGGGCTCTGCTACCGGCAAGCACAGACCCCGAGCCGGACCCCGGGACGGGGCGGCCCGGGCCTTACCTGTCGATGCTGATCACGCACAGGGTCATAATTGAGGCGGTGCAGCACATGACGTCCATGGCGATGAATACGTTGCAGAAGAAGTGGCCAAAAATCCACTTGCCCCCGATAAGGTCTGTGACGCTGACAAAAGGCATTACCGCCACAGCAACCGAGAGGTCGGCCAGCGCCAGGGACACTATCAGGTAGTTGGAGGGCTGGCGAAGCTTCTTGACGAAGCACACCGAAATCACCACCAGGCAGTTGCCGGCGATCGTCAGCAGCGTGATGAGCGTCAGAATGGAGCCGATCACAACTTTCTCGACTCTGCCGTAGTTGATCTGTTCCCCGCAGCCGGAGGCATTGTCCGGGGGCGCGTCCCAGGTGGGCACAGGGCTGGCGGTGACCTCAGGGACCCCGCGCAGCAGGTGCGGCGCCCAGGAGCCCGCGACCGGCCCGGCGCCGTCGGGGCTCAGGTCCCGCAGCCCTACCTCTGGCAGGAGGACAGAGCGCAGGTGTCCATAGAGGTCCGGGCTGCCGCTGCTGTTAACGTCCATCATCGTGCCGCTGTGCGCTGCTGCCCATGGAGCCGGCGCCCCCGCCACACACTCCGGCTGCGGGCCCAGGGGCTTCACCTCGCCGGTTCCGCTCCGCCCGGCCCAGCCATGAGGCCTGCGCCGGCCGCTGGGGGGCGCCCGGCTCGGCCTCGCGGCCTCGCACGTCCCGGGCCCCCAGTCGCTGCGGACAACGCGTGAGCTGAGCGCTGCCGCGCGGGGACTCCCCGCAGGAGGTGCCTCGGTCACCCGACGGATGCCTGGGACGCGCGGGTTCTCGTGCGAGCTGCTGGGGTTCGGCTGGCGGCTCCGCAGCCCGCAGCCGCTGCGCGACTCCGCGGAGAGCGCTGGTGAGGCACAGGCAGAAGTTGCGGAGGGCGCCCCGCCCCTCGCGCCCGCCGCCGCCGCCGCCGCCGCCGCCGCCGCCGCCGCCGCCGCTCCCCTGCGGCAGCCGCGCGGCGTCCCCACCGCCACTGCCACAGCCACCGCCGCCTCGGCGCTGCCCTCGCCCCCCGGGCCCGCGGGACGGGCTGCCCCCGCTGGGCCGGGGCCGCCACCTCCCCCGCGCGCCCGCACAGGGCGGGGGCGGTGCTCCACGCGCCTCCCGGGATCCCAAGCCAGATCGCTGGTGGATCTTTCTTTGCGGCTGAAAGGTCTCACACCCCCTCCGGCGGACCCGCACTTCCTCCCACTAGTAAACGACCCTTTGGTGCGGGAGGACTAGGGAGCCAGTGGGCGTTCCGACTCACTGCAAAATGAGTCTTGGAACCTGGAGAGGAATTTTTCCTCCTTAATTAAAATAGCCTTTTCGAGCACTATACCAAGCAACAACTTCCGTTTCCTATTTTGACCACTTACGGGAGAAGGTGAAGATGGAAAAGGAGAGGGACCCGAATGGGATAGGGGTGGAACCTCAGAAAAAGAAGGAAAAAAAAAAAAAACGGAAGAAGGAACGGTGACTTGAGGTCCTTGCTCCTGGTGGGCGTCTAGAAACAGGCCTCCTTGCTGCGAAACTAGACCCTGCTGCTTTTATGTTTCAGCATCAAATCCTAATGTGTTGAAAGGAGGATTAATTTTCCCAGGGTCCTCTGGAAATCTTGCATATAAACGAAGAAATGACCGGTTATAATGTTTTGCAGAAGAATCTTAGAGGTGTATGTTGACTTAATTTCTATTGCCTAAAATCCCCTTGGTCGGAGTGGCTGATTTTTATTATTTGTGAGACTTACTGTATCTTGTTTGAAGTTTTATTGGAAGCCAGCAGTGATTTCCTTAGTTTAAGACTCTAAAATAAATATATTTTCTTTTCTAGTTAGGCCCTACCAGATGATAAATAAAATGAAAAGGAACAGAAACCTCAAAATGAACTGATCTGAATGCTGAGTAATATTCTCATTCAAGATGGGTATTAGTCCTATTTTTCAAGATAAGGAAACACTCAGTTGCTATTGCCGTCATCTGGTAAGTAATGTAGTTTACAAATCTGGGGTTTTATCATTACTATGTCCATATTTTTCCCTCTGCACATTCAAAAGGAATTTTTTTTAAGTAGGGAAAATAATCCCTCAGTGGTGGACCAATGTTCACAGCTTTCTCAATATTATGAAAATGTCAGGGGGTCTTCTCTGCCAGGGGGTCTTCTCAGCAGATCAATACACTGAGTGGAAGATAATGTGTAGGCCCCGAAGCAGTACTATTTAATAGTTAAGATGGATGAGGAAATTTCTTCAATCTTACTTATGTTAATATTAAACAATTTCAGAAGAAAGAAAACTAATCTGTAGTTGGAAGCGGTTTAAGAAGTCATTTGGTGACTCTTCAATACAGATAGGGAAACAGACCTGCAGAGGTTGGATGACGTGCCCAGCATTGTAGGGGACTGCAGTGAACTGTCTCAGGTTTTTGGTCTTGAGGTTTAGAGTTGTCTCGAGGCCTCTCAAAAATTCCTTAAGCTAATAAATTTTACAAAATACTTCTGATTTTCTCATTTTTTCCCCTTGAGTACTCTAATCAGGTCAGCTTCTCGTGTCTCCTTTAAATAATATTCCACCTTCATTATACAAAGAATTGGAAATGCAATAGTTCTATTTTAATGAAATTTAGAGTCAGTATAATTTGCACCTCCACTCTTACCAGCCTTCACCCAAACCATTTGTTTCGTAGCAACTTCGGATTTTTTTTTTTTTTTTGCTTTTGTTTTCTAATTGTAGGACTTACAAACTCACCAAATATTCAGTAAAATGCTACTTACAAAGTTACTAACTCCTCGATTTCAATATAGTATCCGGTCCAAACTCCCCTTTTTATAGAGCAGTCACCTCTATTCTATTATCCCTGCTGATGGCTGAGTGTATTTCCTAAGAGTTCTAGGATTTAATTTATAAGCTGCCACAATGCATAAACACAGTTATTGAAAATCTTAGCTCCTACAGCATTACCTTGCTTATGTGAAGTTTAAGTTTCATCTATCATTGTATTATTCCAAAATCCTGACAGAACGATCTGGAATTCTTTCAGTTTCCCTCCAACCTCGACCAACAAATAATCCTGTCTTCATAAAAATGCTAAAATATTGTGTATGCTTTTCCACCATTTTCTTCAAAGCAAAACTAAAGATACAGCTTCATAAAATTCTCATAAACTACCTAAACATTCATCTAAATTTGTTAAATTTTTTGCCCTTGGTTTCATGATGTTTTAAAATCCATATCAAGGTGTTGCTTCCTTCGCCACCACCGCCCATCTGCTCCCTCCACCCACGTGCCCACTCTTTGGCACATGTACTGGAGATAAATAGAGAAGTGTTAGCATCTAAATCAAACCCTGTCTTCAGACTTTATCCCTTTTGTCTGTTTCATTTAAAAGAATGACTCTGCTGCTTGAAAAGTACCAAACCTTGTCTAGCCTCTCATTGCCTATAACAGCATTCCCATTAAATTATCAATGAAGGCACCTGAGAATTACAGCTTCATGATATAATCTCCCAACTGAAGTTCCCCACACTCAAAACTGCTCTGGGAGAGTACGGAAGAGCTGGGAGTCCCTTAACAGGAATTGGCATTTTCTAAGCTCTGCATTCCTCTAGGTACTCACCCAGCTAGCTCATCCAAATGCATAAGCTTAATCATGTCTATAGAGAACCAACATCCCTGTCTATGAGACACAAGCACAGGAAAGTTTATTTTATTTTCCCATTAACCAGCATACTTTGACCATCTAGATTTATTTTAGAAACCCAAGAAAAATAAAGCTTCCTATGCCATCGGAATCATTAGCAAATCACTAGATAGTTAAGCAGGCTAATGTCATGCTGACTGGGGTTCCAAGTAATTTCCAGTGATGACACAGCTGACTTCTTACAGGGCTATTTTTTTGACTTCTCAAAAATTGGAGGTGCTCACTTTTACACCTCATTGCCTCACTCAACTAAATTAATTGTCTGAGTGTCCCTCGGCCCCGGGATTGGATGAGAAAAGACTAGGAAAACCACAATGCTTAGACAGGTGTAGTGCTGAGATTATTATGTATAAACATCCGAACACCACCCTGTGGCTGCCAGTCGGGTTGTGGAGCAGCGGCATAGAAACAGAACACACATCTTAGGAAGACTGAAGTCTGTCAACAGCTGTGTTGGGGAGGCCCAGTTCTGATAAAAGCAGTCAGTCCAGAGAACAGGAATGTCCCCTTCTCTGTGACAATTCCTTCACCATAGCTAATACCGTCCTTTCCAGGATCTTAGAGCATATTTTTCATGAGTTTTTTTCTCTTTTTCTTTCTTTTCTCAATCCCTCTGCCCTCCCGCCCAGCTCCCCAACACCCTCCTAAACAGCTGTCAGACTGCTGTCTCTGGGTCTTTCTCTATTTTGTTAAACATATTTTTCAAATCTATATTATAGCACTTAGTGTTGTGTTATGTTTTATATTTAGATGCCTGTCTTCTCCATTAGACTATGATGGAGTCAAGGATATTTTCTTATTCCTGCCATAAACTAGGTGTTCAATAAACATTTATCAAAAAAAAGTGTGTAGAATAATGCCTATAACCAACAGCCACTAATGATTTAAAATAATGACTCAGCTTAAAGTGAGTTGCGACTTTTGTTTTAATTTAAATATGTTTGCCCTTTAATTATACTACTTTCATTTCATTATCCCTAATTATGAAATGTACATTTTTTCTTTGCTTCCTTACATTTAGAAATGTTTATTTCCCTTTATAAAATAATGTCACCTAAAATTTTTCTTTAAAAAAATATGAACAGAAAACCAGAGAACAGATAGATCCAAAAACACTTGTTTATTTTTTCAACTACTCAATTTTTTTGTACCACCCTTGTTATAAGTGGTACATGCACACCCCCTAGTGGGCACTCTATTCCTCAATACAAATACACAAAGAGAACTTCCATGGAAAGCTTAATAAATGAGTAGCTTTCAAGCAGTTCAAAATTTCCACTACATCCACTGTAGGAATTTGGAGCATGAACTCTGTGTGAAGCATGGCTACCATGGTTACTATATATAGTGTTTACGCTTAGAGCTCAGAGTTAGTTCTGGTTAGTAGTTCAATAAATTGCCTAAAATTCTGTCTTGGCAAAATCTTGTCACATTGTGTTTCTGCTGCATAAGGCTGACGTCAACAGTGACCCCTGCAGGAGTCGGGGGTAGTCACAGTTACCAGTTCTGACTTGACTACTTTGACAATTCTCAAGATTTTTCTCCAAACACAAAAATAAGTCACTTTCAAATGATGTGCCATTTGAAGGCACCATTTCCAAAAGATTTAGTCAAGTCAAAATTCTCAACAATATGAATAACTTTTATATATGTTCTTGCTTATCAGCTGCAATAGAAAATACCAGAGAGAATTTATTTTTTGCATAATTTACCCTGCAAGTTCTAAACTGTATTTGCAATGTACTGAGCAACAGAACTTATAGTTATTATGTTTGCAAATGCTAGCTTCTGTTTAGGACTTGTTCTTTCTCTTGCCTTCAGTATATACTCCTTGTAAACTTCGCTTCAGTAAAAAAGTTTTAGTTGCTGAGCAATTTTTTCCACTTAATATGCAACAAGTTCAAGGCCACATGCCCAAGATGATTAAATATACCTGTCAAGTTGACTAGTCCATGGGGTGGCCAGATATTTGGTCAAACATTCTGGGTGTGTGTATGAGGTTTCTTCTGAATGAGATTAGCATCTGCATCAATAGAATGAATAAAACAGGTCAACCTCCGCAGTATAAGTTGGTTTCATCCAATCAGTTGAAGGCCTGAATAAAGCAAAAGAGCTGACCTTTCTCCTGCCTGACTGCCTTCAAGCTGGGACAATGGTTTATCTCTGACATTGGATGAAACCAGCCTATGTATCAAACTGAAATAGCAGCTTTTCCTGGGTCTGGAGCCTGCCTGTCTCCAGACTGGAACCATACCTGCGGCAGTCCTGCGTCTACAGCTTGCCAGCTGCAGATCTTGGAACTGGTCAGCCTCTGTAGTCACCTGAGCCAGTCCCTTTTCAAAAGTCAATCTTTCTCTCTCATATATATAAAAATAGATATAAATATATAGATATGTGTGTCAGGAGAACCCTGACTAGTACACTTATTTTACTTGCATTAAAAAACCAACCCAATTAAAATCTCAGTCCTTTTCTTTCCATTCATTAAGTATATCATCAAGCATCTTTTCCATATACCAGTCATAGTTATTCCTTTGATTTCTTTCATAATGACTTCTTGAGTTGTATTCTTTGTCAAAGACATACATTGCATCTTTAAAGGGGTACAAATACTCTTTATTTTCACAATGCTGATTCTTATAATATACAAGCCTTCTCCATCTTTCACTTTCAAACTTTCAATAGAAATATATATATATATATTTCACTTTCATATTAATTGCACTTTGAAAAAACTAAAATTACGAGCAGGGACACACTACCCCAGCTCAGCAGATGGACAGATTCTCACAATATCAGGTCAGTGATTGGAGTTTCAAGGGAAGGCAAGGTGAAGGAGGAATTATGGAGAGAGGCTTCCTGGGTTGGTGATGTCCTATGGAATTCTGTCAGAATTGTAGATTTAGCAATGAACTGCTCTAGAATGTTCTACCAGGGCCTCTGGGGAGAAATGAACAGTGGCTTACTGCATAAACGCACCAGGCATGTGATGGAGAGGGGCACATACCAGTCTGTCCGGCTCTGTGCCGCAGCTCCTGTAAGTGCTTCATCGTAGGAACAGGAGAGAGAGTGCTGTTGGAGTTGCTGATCTGTCGTGCCAGTGAACCGTATGCACACACAGTTCAGTGAGTTTTTGGCCCTGTGTTCAGATAATTGAATATATTTAACTGTGCTGCAATTGTGTCAACATGGGTATAAAGGCTCATGCTTTCAATGATTAAATCTGCAACTTTTGACAGAGTACCACCTACTTCGTGCCAGATCTGGATACACCTCAGACCTCTGTGTCTTACTGCTCCTCAAGTTCACACATCAAAATTTAATTCAAGCATTACCTCTTCCAGGAAATCACCCTTTTTCCTCCACAAATCTCTTACACTTCCCCCCTCATTCTGGGCGGGAAGACCCTGTCAGATGCTCTTGACACACTTGAGCACATCATGTTATAGTACTGCTTCTTGCCTTCCCCCATCTCAGCTGCCAGAGGACAGGGGCCCAGTGGAGTGTCTCTTAGCCCAGCCAGGAAAAAAATGAAGCAAATGAGGACAAGATAAGGGCAAAGATTAACCCAGCATACACTGACTTTTCTGGGCCAATCCAAGAAAGAGGTCCTCAGGGACACTGAGATAGGTTCAAAGGTTGCTTTGGATGCCAAAACCCATCCTCTCTAAGCTTCCCAAGGAAGAAGCACTGATGCAAGAATGACCCTCCCTGAGGCCAGGACGCCTCCTTCATATAACGAGGAACAATAGCTCTCTCATTGCCTGGTTGTGAGGATTAAATCGGGTAATGGATACAAAGTACTTAGAGGATTCTACAGTGCTATTATTTTCCTGTCAGTAATGCCAGGGTCTCCTTCGAACCCCAGAGCCTTGCTGCCTGAGCTCCCCCTGCAGGCCAACATCTGTCCCCCTTCCCTGTTCCTTATTCTGTCCTATCTTTTCCCTCTTCCCACTGGTCTGTCTGCTTTCCTACTCCTTCCTTTCCTTTGCTGTCCTGCCCTACTCCTCTTTCCCCTCTCTCCAGCCCTCCATTCTCTTCTCCCTTTCCCTTCTCTTCCCTCCCTCCTTTCCCACCTGCAACTCTCCTCACTGATTGTTTTGCCCAGGCCATACACAGGATGACAACTGAACCAAACTGCCTGAACCCACATGTACTTCTACCATTATCATCTGAGCCTTCGATCTGTCAGATGTAAAATGCATTTGTTCAAAAAACAAACAAAAAAAAACCCACAAGTACTTAACTCACAGTGGCTTTGGAAATTAACAGGATATGTAGGTAAGTACTTAGCAAATTGGCTGTCCCTCCTCTGCAAAGGGCTCCATGACTGGTTTCTGGTTTCTCACCCTTTCTCTTCACCTAGGCCCAGGGTGAAGATGAGAAAAGTCTATAGGGTACAGTTGACAGCAACAGCACCATGATGTTCAAAGAAAGAAGACTTCTTTAGTCTAATGCTGGCATCAAATAATTAATCTGTCATCTTACTCACCTCCACCACGCATTGACCATATTTCTGACCAATCTAGGCTTTGTGGTCATAGATGAAATGCCTGTATGATCCTACAAAATTAACACTAGGTTTTCTGATGAAAGGTAGAGGATTTGCTTTATATGACCTTGTTCTATTTGCAGAAGTAAAAATTTCTTCCATTTTTACTTAGGGAATATCAAACATTGGAAAAAGCAAAATATTTCCGTACAAAATTTAACCAAGAGGAGAATTACATGCAAATACTTCCTAAAATTCCTTTCTGAGACTGGCTCCCCAAAAAATGATGTAAAGGAACACTAATTAAGATGTGGTTCACAGACTAGAGACTATCTGTACTGTTTATGATAAGCCAATACAGAAATTGAAAATGTTTGGAAAATTTTATAGTACTTAGGCATTGCCTGGATATCCAAGCCCCCAGTTGGCGGACTCTTCTTACGTAGCACAGTGTAGAGCTCAGACGTTGTTAAATTAGACTTATGAGGCCAGCACTGCCTGGTGGAAGTGCACAGGGATCATGTATTAGTTCGCAGATAGCTGGGATGGGGGAAAACTGGCCCTCTGTCACACATAATTTAACAAACACTGATGTAGTTCCACGATTTTATGCTGTTGGGGAATTGATTTATCAATTATCAATAATTCATTTATACTAAGTCTTAAAATGTGGAAACATCAAATATGTGGAATATAATACCATTGTTGAGACTAGAAAGAAATATCTGTCAAAAAGGACTGCTTGTGTTTAACTGGAGCCAAATTCATAATCAGTCTAGCAGCTATTGTTTACAGAGACCTCTCAGGCACATTGCGTTTTTGGGGAAAAGCCATATATTGGGCTGTCAAGCCTCCCGCACTGTTTTCCTACTATTTGAATCAACCCTTATAAAGGAGTTGCTGGTATGGTATTTCAGCCAATGGGCTGAAAATTGCCCTGTTCAATGGGAGCTGTGCAGCCTATCCTTATTTGCATCTATGATAACCAATCAGAGCCGCTCTACAACAACCCAGAACTTGTGATTTGAACCAATGGGAATCATACTATTTGAACCAATCAAACTGTAAATTTGGATTCCTAATTTGCATAAAAATGGACTAATCAGGAACCATGGCAGGCACTTTCTCTGTAAAAGTGGGGGTCCCCTTTGTCTCAGGGAGCCCGCTTTCCATTCCCTCTGCAGGCTGGGTTTCCTTAGTTTGCACACTGTTTACCTGAGTAAAGTCTGTCCTTTACCACACCTCAAATTGGAGCTACCGTTGACTTGGATTGGTAGCAGCGGACTTTTGTTATCACCACCTTGTACATTTCTGTACTGGAAAACTAAATATTTCAATTCTGCACCTCTCTTATCAAACCTGCCTTTTGCCAAACCAGTGTTGGAGCTCACCCTTCATCCTAGGGAAAGCCGGTCATCCTGTGTTTGAAGATGTTAAGTGCGCTAGAAAGCATTGGTGTCATTTCGCAGCCAGTTCTGATTGGACAAAAAAAGGCCCTTGCTTTTCTCAAGCAGTACTCTTTTGAGGTTTTCAGGTCAGAGTCCCCCTCTTCCAGATAAGCCCATTTTAAACACGGCATGGACTTTACAGAAAGGAAAGATAAATGGATTGTTTATGTCTTTTAAAAAAGCCTTTCAACCCCTAGAGAGTTTCTGGTTTATATTAGACAATCGAAAGAATCACTTTCTTAGTGATAGGAGTAATAATGGGAGATTTGAACCCCTCCAGAGGAAACCAAACATTCTCATTTAGATGAACACAAAGAAGGAGTGATGGGAGGCTATTGGTTTAAACACACTAAGTTTTGCTGGTACTTCAAGGAAGAGCGAAGCGCCTGCAGACCTTCAGCTAAATAATTAACTGAAGGGAGGGAGAAACTGCTTAGGTAAACTACAATTCCCAGCATGCTTCAGGGGGCGGGTCCAGCGGATGTACACACGCGAGCGCCGACGGTCCAGTGACTTAAGCATGGCGGTGTTTGCGGATTTGGACCTGCGAGTGGGCTCGGATCTGAAGGCATTGCGCGGACTCGTGGAGAACGCCGCTCACCGTGAGTAGTCCTGGCCTCTGTGCCTGTCCAGCCTCGCCGTCCGCCAGACAGTGGGGCCACGCGCAGCAGGGACCAGACAAGGCCGTCCCGCGTTCGGGTCTCTGGGATATCCCTGGAAACTGTTGCTCACCCAGATGTTGCTCGGCTCCCGAACGCGGGAAATCCGAAGGCACTGGGGAGCTGTTACCTAGTCTAGCTCATTCTTTCCTGCAGATTGAAGGAAACTGAGGCCGTGAGAAGGTGGGGGATTTGTATAGGGCCCCACAGCTGATGGATGGTAGTAATCTACAAGTGTAATCTACCAAGTGTAATCTACACTGGTGCTTTTAATGTCACCCATGCGTTCCTTTCACGACACTGTCAGAGCAAAGCAGGTGCACAGCACGGGAGTATTGTGGGGCTCGGAGAAGGGGGTGGGACATGGGGCTGCGAGTGTTGGAATAATATTTAGAGGAAGGATAGGTAGGAGAGCATATATTGGCGGGAGATGGGGGGACGGGGAACAACGTGGCCAAAACGCTGGAATAGTACTCACATTGAATCCAAGGGAAGCGAAAACCCTGAAGAGATAAGAACCTGTTTTAATTATTGGAATTAATCATGACTGCTGTTTTCTTCCTTAGATGTAGGGCTAGACATAGCCCCACAGGGAGATAAAGAGGTTTCTGCAGGGAGATCCATTCTTCAGTCCCACCTCTGTGAGAGCTGGTAATACTTTTCAGAGATGGTGCTAGATGAAGCCACTTCTTGGCAAAGTGGATTACACCATTTCTTCCCATTCTCTTTATGAAGTATCTGTAGAGAACTGACTTTCTCTTTCTATTACAGCCACTAATTAGCATTCTCTCTGAGTGTACTTTCCTCACCAGTAGAAAGAAGGAGGTAGACGAGATTATCTGGGCCATTTAGCGCTACAATTGGATGGTTTCTTAAAAATCAGTTTTTCAGGGTGTAATATGTCTTGTATTACTTTCTCAGTGAACCTTTTCCTGGTGCCATTCCCTTACTGAATGAATCATGATTTTCTTTTGAAAAGGGCCATGTCTTTCTGTTACTCTTTTATTTCGTGTGCTCAGTGCAATCACTCAGCAGCCCCGGCACATGGTGGTTACTCAATTAATGCTCATGGAATAAATAAATTGTACACCTTTTTAAAAATACAGGAAAGTTATAATGATTTGTTTAGAAAATTGGCCCAATTTAAAATATGCTTGAAGGTGGTATGGTAAAGTATGTATACATTGTTACCTGAAGTATATAAGTATATAAAGTATTTTCATGAAATTAAATTTAATTTCATAAAATTAAATGAAAAGCCATGACGTGACAGAAAGTCACTCCAATTTATGAGTCAGCGGTGAAGCACTGCTGTTTGGAGAGTGGAAGAACGCAGAAGACAGAGCCCTAGTTCTTAGGTTATGATGTGATATAAGACACCAATGATGAGCTTCAGAAGTATGCTGTATAAATAAAGTTACACCAGAGACTGATTGGGGAAGTAACCTTCAGATGCCAGATGAGTAGTTTAGGAAAAGTTTGTGCAGAACTTGAATCTGGTAGACATTTCTCAAGGGCAGTAGAGACATTGTTCAGTGGTCAAAAGGGTATCCCAAGTGGATATAACAAAAAAGCCTAGAGCGGACTTGGGAGTATGGTAAAGAATGCTGGTAGGGGAGGCTTCAGTGGGGGTTGCTAAATTTGACTGAGTGAAAGGTGAAGCACAAAGTACTGTACGGGCAAATTTCTCTTTTATCTTCTGGTTTTCCTGTATTCTCAACACTTAGCACCCAGCCTGTCAAGTAATGGATACCCAATAAATATTTGAATGAGGAAAAAAAGGACATTGGACAAACTGATGACAGGGAAGACCAGTATTTTGGCATTAATATGCATGATGTTTTAATATCCTGTCATTCCCCCTCACCACATATGGTGCTTAAATAACTTGAGACAGGAGTCATGATTTAGACATTTTTTTGGTAGTCCACATGCCTGGAACGGTGCTCTGTGTTGGGGCTGATAGAGCAAATTCCTGGCCTCAGAGGGTTCCCGTCCTTGATGGTGGGGAGCTCAAAAAGAGAAGGGGACAGTGGTGTGAGGCAGTCATTACTCCATTTCTCCTGAGGAAGCCTCTCAAGGAAGCAGAAAGGGTAAAAAGCAAAAGAAATGAGGGTAAAGGTGATGCTGAAAAAGTATAAAGCTGATCAGATGAAAACGAGAAAAGGAACATGAAAGAGAATGGTAGCTGGAAAGGATACACACAAAGTTAAGAGTGTTCAGTATCATGCTAATATTATTTCACAGAGGTCAAGCAAAGCCTTAAATATGTGCCAGGCACTGTTCTAAAACACCCTGTGCGTATTATTATTTCATTCTCATGAAGGTGTATGATGAGTTCTGTCATCACCATTTTGACAGATGAAGAACCTGAAACTTGTCAGTGGTGGTGCTTAGTTTGAAAGCAGGCGTTCTGACACCTGACTGCATGCCCATACTGCTCTGCGAACCTTCTCCTTGTCACGACATCTAGAATTGGGGTGGGCCGGTGTGTACTGGAATGGGAAAGAGGTGGTGACGTTTAAGAATGCTCCTTTTTTTTTTTCAGTTGGCTATTCAGTTGTTGCCATCAATCACATTGTTGAATTTAAAGAAAAGAAACAGGTAAAATATAATTTCTGAAGTTAATAATAACCAGTTTTTACAGTTATTTGTTTATGTTGGTAATATGGAACCTGCAGATAAGCATATTTCCTTGCAATGTTTTTAATGTACTCTGTGCACTTTTTTGTAAGAGCTGAGTTGATGCATATTTGTATAAACGGTAGTTTTTTGTGAAGCACTAGGGCATGCTGTGAGGATGTTAAAGTTGATTTGATGTTAATTAAGTCACTATTTAAAAAATGCATTATTAGTGACTGACTGTGATCACGATATTTAATTGTCGTGGACACATTAACTAATTGACTTCCCTGGTAAACATACTAGTAAGTATGTATTTCTCTTCAGGCCATACAGATTTGGACCTTACAGATTATTTCAGTCTAAAAACTGCTTTTTATCCCGCCTACCCATTCATACTCACAGCTGCTTTTCAGCTTTCTTCCTGTATTTTTTTAAGGAAAAAAGAAGCTAATTTAGTGTCGCTGAATACAAGAAATGAGCTTCCTTTCTTTTAAAGAAAAAATGATCTTTCCCACAAACCCCTAGTACGTTTTCCATTATTCCTTTCCCCATGAACATGTGCAGTCTGGAGTAACTGTTTATTGTTTGTTGTAGGAAATTGAAAAACCAGTAGCCATTTCAGAACTTTTTACAACTTTGCCAGTTGTACAGGTAGGTGTTTTGTTGTTTGAGAAGCATAATACCTATTCATTCAATGCAGACACACCCAAAGATATGTATGGTCCTCTCCCCAGCTGTGCCCCGTCCTCCGTCTACCTAGTCTTGTCTTTTCATCAAGACTCAGCTCTTCTGTGAAGCCTCCTGTTGCAGCTGATTCCACACTTCTTTGCTGATCTTCTTTCCTGCAGTCCTACAACCTGTAAATCATGATGTAGTTTAACATAAATCTTTTATCTCTACCTGTATTACAAATTCCTTGAGAACAAAGACTAGGTTTTATTGATCTTGACTACCCCTGTTGCTGGTGTCTTTTAATGAATACTTCCACGGGTAAAGAGGAGAATCAGTCATTTGTATTTTGTGCTTTTTTTGATGCCATGTCTTTGATTACAGGGAAAATCAAAACCAATAAAAATTTTAACTAGGCTGACAATTATCGTTTCGGATCCATCTCACTGCAACGTTTTGGTAAGTTAATTATCTTTCTTCTCTTTTTTTGGACTTACGAATTGTACTGGTTAATGTTGAAAGTGTTGTTTTTCAACTTACCCTATTCTTACACCCCCAACCCCAACACATGATACCTGCCCATTCTCTCTGTCCTCAGAATTCACATAATATAACAGAATCTCTCCTACTCCTGGCACTTGTACAGGAATGCCACAAGATAGGAGTCCTTTGGCAACTATTAGTCATTGAACTCACATGACCAGACATAAGGTGGGTGCTGGGGGTATTGCTGTGAATAATACAGACACAGTCCTTTTAAATCTGTGAGGAATATCTAAAAAGACGGAGGTAGTAAATAAAGGGTGCTGTGGCGGCCAGTCTGAGGAGGCTGACGTTCAGACTGGGGCCAGAAGAATCAGTAAGCGTTACACGGGTGCTGAGAAGGGGGCTGATTGTTCCAGTAGACAGAATGGATTATGCAGAGGTCCTGAAGCCAAGGAAAACGTTGTGTGTTCTGGGGAATGAAACACCACCACCAGGGATGAGCCTCCTGAGCCTCCTAACCTGGGATGGAGTTAGGGAGGTGGGTCTGGGTAAGCAGTTGGCAGCCCTTAAACACCTAATCAAGGGAGGTTTTTTGTTTGTTTGTTTGTTTGTTTGTTTGTTTAATATTTATTTATTTTTAGAGCGAGGGGAAGGGAAGGAGAAAGAGTGGGAGAGAAACATCAATGTGTGGTTGCCTCTCATGTGCCCCCTGCTGGGGACCTGGCCTGCAACCCAGGCATGTGCCCTGACTGGGAATCAAACCAGCAACCCTTTGCTTCATAGGCCCGTGCTCAATCCACTGAGCCACACCAGCCAGGGCAAGGGGGGGTTTATCATAGAGAATGGATCAGAGGGTTAAGGAGGGGATTTGAGAGGCCTCCAGGTGGCAGGATGGACAGGATTTGAGGGTTGATTGGATATCAGATGGCAACTCCCTGGTGTGGTCTGAGCTGAGGTAGGTAGAGGGTGGTACCGTTTCCTGAGATGGGGCATGAAAACAGAAGCAGCTTTGAGGGCATGGCATTTGGGACATGATAGGTTATTGTAAAAGTTCCAGGGGAGCCTATCAAATGGCAATTGGAAAGAAAGGCGTGGCCCTCAGAAAAGCAATCCTAACCAAAGACCATGACTTGGAAGTGGTCGCCCTATAGAGAATAACGTGGGAGTGGACGAGACTCCCTGGTCCAAGTATGCTGTGAGCAGAGAAGGTCTAGGACAGAGTCCGGAGGAATCTCAGCATTCAGTGGGAGAGAAGGATAAGCTAGGGTTAGAGGCTGAGGAGGGACTTTCGAGAAGTGGGAGGACAATGTGGAACATGAAAGGGAGAAGTGAGAAAGGGTCAGGAGTACCAGTGTGCCTGCGTAGTCAAGCAGGAGAAAGGCTAAAAAATGCCTGTTGGATCCATGGACAGGAAAGCCATTGGTTACCGTAGCAAAACCATTTTAGGGATGTGACAAGATGCAGCCAGTGTACGCTGCTGACTTTGCTTGAGAAATTCGACTTGGTGGGGGAGCGGAAGGCATAAGGAGCTTGGAGGATGAGAACCTGCTGTATGGATTTTGTTTGTGAGATGGGAGAGTCCTGACCATGTCTGCTGCTGGTGAGAAGGATCTAGTGGGGAAGAGAGAAGGTGAGATCCCTGGGAAGGTGAGCTGCTTTGTCTTCAGCTAGAGGCGACTCCTCTATCACAGGACAGGAGTTATCAAGGAAAGGCTGGCCTCCTTTATAACAATTGGCATTGCTAAGTTATAACCAGTTTTGGTATGTTATACCAAAGCCAGTTTGGGTATTTCATACAGCTGCGAGGCAGCTGTATTTCTGGTTTTGTAGGTCCGAGTAGACGTAAGCAGAACTGATTTTTTTGCCCCACGTCCCAGGTGGGGGCGGGCAAGCAGAGGCAGAGAAGCCTGGCTCCCGGCCTGCTCTAAAACCCGGAGCCCGCCCTGCCTCGGTACAGGGCTGCCCAGCAGGCCTCCTTACCTGCTTGAACAGCACCTGTGCTGCTTTTAAACCCTCCTTTCCTTCTCTGCTTTGTATTGTGCCTCTTCTTTTACAAAAAAAAAAAAAAAAAAAAAGTGGTTCTAAACATTTAGAAAGTGCCAACAAGCAAAAAAGAAATATCACTTAGTCCATCATTCAGAGATTGTACATTTGAAGATATATTTTCCCAGTGTTTTCACGTCCATCCACATACAGTATAAGTTTGAAATTATCTGTTTTAAACAGTAACTCTTTAACTGATATATTCCTCTCTCTCTGTCCTCGGATTCCTGGGTATTTTCCTGTACGTCCAGCAGTTCAATTTCTATTTGACAGCATTCTCATTGTGAACTAATTGCCTCACACTTCGTCAAGGGTATTTCTTGTCTCACAACAAAATGGGGAATTCGGCGAAGGGCAGACGCACACCTTCAATGAAGTTGCACTGCTGGTGTCCTACACACGGCGGTGCTTCGACACCAGGAGGCAAGCTCCCGCACCAGCTTGTAAAAGCAAGGGCTGTCTAATTTGATCTTTGTGTCTCAAGCCCAGTGTTTGATGTGTTGGGTTGGCCAAAAAGTTTGTGTAGTTTTTTTCCATACGATGGCTCCAGTAGTGCTTAGTTATTTTTAACTTCATCCGAAACAGTTCTGTTAGATTGTATTGTGACAGCTGTCATATCAGTGTGCATTTTTTAAAAAGTGCAACCATTTAAATGTTGAAGATAGAAGAAGATACGCAACATTTTCAGTGTATTGTGCGGTATTATTTTAAAGGTAAAAACACAATTGAAATGCAAAAAAAGATTTGTGCAGTGTATGGAGAAAGTGCTGTGACTGTTTGGACATGTTAGAAGAGCTTTGTGAAGTTTCTCAGTACTGTTGACATTTTGGCCAAATAATTCTTTGCTGTGGGGCTGTCTTATGTATTAGAGGATGTTCAGCAGCACCTCTGGCCTCTACCCACTAAAAGCCAATAGTGGGAGACAGCTGATATACTCAGAATATCCGTATCAATAAAATTATTTGTGAAAATGAAAGATGTGTCTTTTATTTTACAGAAAACACTAAACAGACTTTTTGGCCATCTCAATACATACAGTTAAAGTGTAATTAGGAAGGAAGGTAGAAGATGGGTGGGGTGGATGTTGGTATCAGAAGGTCTCTACCCACACACAAAGCAGAGCAAAATTGTCAGTGGCACCTTAGGTGTGCAGCCAGACCACAAGGCAGAGTTAGAGTTCCACATGTATTATTTTTTCACTGTATGATAACATTCTTTTTATATTATTAGAGAGCAACTTCTTCGCGGGTCCGGCTGTACGATATTGTTGCAGTTTTTCCAAAGACAGAAAAACTTTTTCATGTAAGTAACAGATTAAGTAAAAGAAAATACTGTTTATTAAAACCTTCTTTTATATTATAAAAGAAGCCTGGTTATTATGCCTTTGTAGGTGATCTGTTTTACCCTATGTGGAAACTTCTAGGATTTTCATACACGATTCTGGAACTTCACAGGGGTGTATTTAGTTGGCATGTGGTTGTTTTGTTTTGTTCATCCTGCTAGGCATTTAATAGGCTCACATTTGGACAGCCCATCAGATTTTCTTCTGTTTCTTTGTCTCTGCTTCTTTCATTCCTTCATTCATCCATTTATTCATTCATTGGAAGCTTCTGTTAATAAGTGTTGGTCTTTCTCTTTGTAGTTCTAAAATCACTTCTATTTCTGCTACATGCTGCTGCGTGTTGGGGAAGAAAGGTATAAGGTTCTACGTGGCATAAAGGCCACCTCTGACCTTTCTCCTTTGCATGCCCTGTGGTGCGGCCCATGTGCTAGCTTGATCATGTCAGCCATCAGTCGTCCAGAAATTCTCCAAAGCCAGCCATCTGCTGATACCATCCCCCTTCCTGAACTGAGAGCTTTTATGAATTTATTTCATTTTGTACTTTTTAAATTGCCATTTCTGTGATTTTTTTCAGGAGGGACAGTTGTACAACAGGTATGCTCAGTTTTATCAGCTTGAGACAGAACATACAGGACATTTTAAATGATCACAGAAAAGGGGGAAAAAATCAGCGGTGATACAGTTTTTCAGGAATATGTTTTACGTTGTAAAATGAGATACAGATACTTTTAGAAAGTTGTGAATGTTGTCTTTAGGTTCAAAAAAGTATCTACCTGCAAAAATTATATCCAACAGAGGGGTATTGGGGGGGGATAAAGGACTGGTCTTTGAAAGTTTAAATTTTACAGCACAGTTCACTTTTAAACAAAATTGATTCTAAAATTATAGGAAGATACTTGCCTAAGTATATCCAGTAGATGGCGCTGCGGACAAAGGAGACTGATGCTTGGTAAATTGAGTTTTGAAGGCAACCAGTGAATGCCTAAGTGGAACAACAAATTGGTGTTTGTCCCCACCCCACCCCCACCCCTTCCTTCTCCTCATCCCTAGAAATCAATTCTTAGTTGTTTATATTATTGCAGGGAAACAGCGCAACTTGTCTATGAATAACTTTCTTTTTGCTGACTCCCTGCATAAAATGTTCAATTATAGTAATTTTCAATTTTGTTTCAGAAAAAAGGGTCAGTAGAAGGGAGTGGTTTTTAGTCATCAGAGACCCCTTGCGGGGGGGGGGCGTTAAAATCAGGGTTGTTCAGCTCCCACCACTGGAGATTCTGATCCAGGAGGTTTGGAATTGAGCCTGGTTAGTTATCTGTTTCAGATTCCACAGGAGATTCTGTTCATTGAAGGCACCATGGTGCGCAGTAGGAGGACTGTAGGTAGTTTCCAAACTTGTTAAATAGAAACTTAGCTTCATTATTAACTAGTGACTCAGCTTTGTTATACACTAAAAGTTGGTAACATACCCAGTGTTTATTGTACTACATTTTTTTTCAAAATTGATTTAGAAGATTTAACTTAAATTTTCATACCATTTACTGGTGATTAGAGGAACAAATAGAACCTTTAAAACATGACATTATGGTTGGAAGGCACACATTTATATCATCTTCCAAAGACTTTCACACGTTTCTTACCTTTAATACAACAGCCCTAAGGGATCATTGGGACACATGTTCGCTACTCTCCCCATTTTGCAGGAGAGAAAACTGAGGCTCAGGCTAAGTGATCTGCTCTGAATCTCAGGTAGTATGTCATACAGCTAGGACTCTTGCTTTTAGAACACATTGTGATTCCACACAGTGATTGTATCTTAGTGACTTGTTACTTGTTTTCCTCAGACTATTAAAAAAATGAATTTAAAAGCATGAACATATGCTTGATGATGGTGAGTGAAACAAGTATTCTGGAAGAGGGAAGAAAGCTATAAATAATTCACGCAGTATTTGTTTAAAATCGATTTTACAGATAATCTCAAAAATATACATAAAACGGTTTTTAAAATTGGAACAGCTTCCTCTTATCTGTCCAAATCTTACCTATTCTCTGAGACACGAAGTTCTCGCTGTCCCTGTTGTCTATAGAAAATCAATTTAAATAAAGCCTTTTAAAGTGTATCATGGCCTAGAGTCAGGTCAGATACAAGCAGTTTATTGTTTAAGAGGTTGTATTCTGTAATTGATTCCACTTGTTTGGTTTGAAAGTTGATTAATTTAGCAGGTGTCCCTGTAGATACAATATTCTAAAACCAAGTTAGGTCTCTAAGATGAGTCATAAAAGCATACGCACACACATATGTTATCAATTAGTGGGATAAAAATCTAACCACCTTAAATAGCGTTGTTTCCATGGGAAATGGCATACTCGTTTTTCGCTAGGAGTCTCTGGAAGATGTCTCATAGATAAACCCCGCCTCTGCATGGCTGCCCCAGGGAATAAGGCAAAGATGAAAGATTATGAGGGGAGTCCATCGGGCAGAGCTTCTTGGGATGGTGGAGGAGGGGAGTGGGATGCGGTAGAGAGTTACGGAGAAGCTCCAGGAGCTTCTGAATTAGTTATTCACATTTAAGGTTTAAAGTTGGTTGGAGCATTGTCCTGCTACGCCAAGGTTGCAGGTTCAGTCTCCGGTCAGGGCACATAGAAAAAGCAACCAGTGAATGCATAAGCGAAACAACAAACTGATGGTTCTTTCTCTCCACCCGCTCTGCCCCTGACCCCGCTTCCTCTCTCTCTCTCTAAAAATCAATAAACAACATTTGTAAAAAATAAAGTGACAGGACAGGGTGAGGTCAGTTCAGGTTATTTAGTCCAGTGGTCTCCAAATGACTTACATTGTGCACCCTATCAATTCAAGAAATATATTGAAGCCATATCCCCAACATATGTATGTTAATTTTCTCATAAAGTATTTACATATTTTATTGTAACAGTGTGCTTCAAGTATACAAGTACACCAAACAAGTTGTAAGAGAATGAATTAAAAAAATAAATGGAAATAAAAGTTTGGTTTGCTTCCTGATTCCAAAATCCATGTCTACCACCTTTTAAAGAGCAGGGTTGTAGAGTACGCCACCGATATCGGAGACTCTTGCGGAAAGGGCGTACTCTTCAGGGCGGTGCTTTTGGCTCCCCCAGCTTCAGAATTGATGGGGATGTTTGTTAAAGTGCAGATGATCAGGCCCTGCCTTTGCACTTATTACTGGGAGTGAGGCCTGGTAATCCGCATTTTTAATAAAATTTTTAGGGGAGTTTTCTTCCACGCACGTTAGGTTGAGAGGTGCTGTCTAGGGGCATCTCTCTTTGCCCCGGGTGAGTTTAACTCTCCCGTGCGTGGTATTTATCATAGTATACCAAGACACGTTAACCTGACATCCATGAGGGAATTGGGGAGGGCAGTGAACCCCTGTCTTCCTCTTCCCCTTGTTGTATAAAATCAAAATAAATGTATGAGTATGTGTGCCTTTTTGAGAATTCGCTTTCTTAAATACGTATAGGGAACCTTGGCCAAAAAAAAAGTTTAGAAACAATTGATATGAATTCATACACAACCTGCCAAAACCACAATAATAAGATTCTTAACCATAAATATATTTGGATGCATTTAATCATTTTTAATGATTTAGAAAGTATTTTATGATCCTGTGAACACTACCCTTATTTCATAGTTTTCTAAGTGTAAATCAGGTGAACATTTGGATTAGTAGATAGCTGAATAACGAAAGAATTCAGACTGAGACATTTTAAGTTCGAGGTGTTAGAGGGAGCCACGGGGACGTGCCCTTTGCTACTGAGTTTATTGCAGTGCATGTACTTAAACCAACACGGGGTACTTTTTAATTAGCCGGTCATATAGGACAGGGGTAAAAAGGACCAGTACATTTGTAAAAAGTAGCCTAATTTTAGTTTTCGTCTGGGGAAGAATGTTTCACAGGCTTTTGAAAAAAATGAATCTGCTTTTTTAATGAAAAAGACTTTCTGTTTATAATAATAACTTCAAGCAGCATAAATAGGTAAGCACTGAGAAGTACACTGTCCTTCCACCTAAAACTCCCTCTCCCTTTTCTCCAGAGGCAACAACTGCTGACAGATCTGTGTATCGTCTCAGAAATATTTTTCTACCTAGCCATTTCTTCCTTCATTCTCACCCCCCACCTCCCTCCTATGTAACATCATGGTTTTCCACCTAAGGGTGTATCTCGGGGATGGCTCCCTGGTGTCAGAGATAGACCTCATTCCCTTTGAGGAGTCAGCATGTTCCACGGTATGAAGGGACTATAATTTAAGTAAAATTGGCATGTTTAATTGCATCTAGTCTTTTGTGACTGGGGTTTGCAGTGACTCATTGTACTAATATCCTTGAGCATTTGTAGAGTATATAGCTACAGACTATATTTCTAGAGTCTATAGGATACATTCCTGTAGGTGAAGTTGATGGTGTATGCACTTAAACTTTTGATGCCTCTTGATAAAGTACTTTTTAAGACTCTACTGATTTAAGGATCCCCCAAATGCCTTTTTGTTCATTTTTATGTCAGCAGTGTATTCCTGAACTCCTTGATCTTTGCCGTTCTGATAGTTCTGATAGTTACAAAATGGTGAACAGAAGCTGAACTTGTGTTATCTATATTCAGAGCTTTTCTTCATCCATTCTTACTAAACTCTCTATGACTTTTATGAGTCGGACAGCTGTAGCAGTTGGGATGGGGCAGATTCTTTATGAACCAAGGGTTTTTGCCAAAACAGTGTCACTTCCCAGGCTTACCAGGTTCCTAGGACTCTCTTAAAGCCAAGGAACCTGGGGCGGGGTGGGAGCGACCAAAGTGGGGATTCTGAAGAAATTCCTTTGCTACCCGCCCTGCCTTGCCCCATCCTTTACCTGGGTCCCTGCCACTGATGTTGGTTTGGCAGTTTGAATTCGTTCACTGATTCTGTACGTCCCAGCATTGCCAGTATGTCTTATTTTTAAAACAGTACAAAACAGCCAATTCTTTTTATTGCTGTAAATCAAGTAATGGCAAAATCCAAGCTAGATATGCATCTTCTAGCTGTGTCTTTTGGCCTGTACTCTTAAGCTAGTAACCTTCCCCCAAATTTATTTTCCTTCCTTGGTTTTCCTTTTATCCTCATTCCCTTATCTGTTTATTTTATCTTGCATGCAGTTTTTGTAAGCAGTTTCAAATCTTTTTTGGATGTAAATGCAGAGTATTAATCAACAAGTGAGAGCAAAAATTAGAGCAAAGGAAAGGGAAATGAAAAGCTGAAGAATGCATCCGGTATCATCTGATTTTTAACAGCTCTGTTTTGATCATTTATGTGGATTGTTTTTGTTAGTGTTCGAACAGAAGCACATTGGTCAGGTCATGTTAATGTTTCTCCAGCCAGTCGAATAGCCTGGGAGGAACCACAGGCCTGGGACAGCTCATAGCACAGAAATGAATGGTTTGTGGGGAAAGTGGGGCGTTTGGCTCGCTTTTTCTTGAATTTCAGAGAGTCAGTTGCCCCTTTCTAGAACAGTCTAACCTTCCACAACCCAAGCTGCCTGTCTTAGCAATCCATCCTTATGCAGCAGACTGTGAGTAAGAGGATCTCTGGGCCCTTGTCTGTGAGGAAGGTCTGTGGACGTGTAACTGTTTCAGCTAGGTTATAGTTAAACCACTCAAACCAAACCTGAAGGAATGGCTAACCATTGACTTCGTATTTCAACAGGTGTATTTCAGCACAGAATCATCATTAACTCCTTTGGAGTGAACATTATCTATTTACATATCTTTACATCAGGATTGACATTAGTTCCCATTCTTAACATGGGCCAATTTTCCTTTTGGCTTCCCCGCCTTGCCCAGCCCTTTTTTAATGTCTGAACTTACTTATTCGTTACTCTTAGAAAATCTCATTTTTGACTGGACTCAGACTTAGAGGTAGAAGCTCTCAGTGAGGAGAGCTATGTCTCTTAGCAGTGTATCCTGGCGATTTTCCTTGGCCTCCTTCATTCTCTTAGCCTAAAGTTCAGCATATTTTGCAGCCTCTTCCTTATTTTTCTTGGTACGTTGTTTCTTCTGAGTAGTACACCGAGGTTTGTATTCAGGACACGTGGCGTAACAAGACACTGGATCTTGGGTGCTTGGGTCCAAGTTTTCTTACCTCCTTTATTTAGGGGCTTTCTCAGAGCATATTGGTGGACATCATCTTCTTTTGAGAGATTGAAAAGTTCGTGTGTTCTGCCAGCTCTTTTGTGCCCTGGGTGACAAGGCACAGTAGTATCAGTGAGACCAGGAATGTGTTTCTTCCTTTTTCTTACAATGACGAAGTTGCGAATACTAAGCTTGGCATCCACACTGCAACCCCGAACAAATTTGCACTTTTTAGTCTGTAACAGGAATGTCCCTTACTCAGGAGCACGTGGACACAGCCATGGGTCAGGACACCTGCTTCATGGGGAAACCTTTTTTGTCGTTTCCTCCACGGACTCCAACCACATGCCCCTCCCATTTTTCACCCAGAGCAGCAGCAGCAGCTTCTGTGGCCATATGCATGTCATGAAAGGTGGGAGTTTGCATCCGTCGTCCACTTCGATGCGTTTCTGGCAGCCAGTGTTTGGGAAAGAGATGTTCAGCTGCGTCCTGAAGCAGCCAACCACCTCGCCTCCGAGGTGCCGTGAGGAAAGAGCTTACTTTTTTTTTCTTTTTGGCAGGTTGCTTGTACACATTTAGATGTGGATTTAGTCTGCATAACTGTAACAGAAAAACTACCCTTTTACTTCCGAAGGCCACCTATTAATGTGGTAAGTGTTACTCTGTCTGTTACTCTTTCCTTTCTATACTTGAATCTGTAGAAACTTACATTAACAAACTGGACAAGATGCAGAAGAAACCAGTGTTCTTAGACCAAAACAAAACAAACAAACAAAAACAAAGGCTAGGTAATAAGTAAGCATTTTTAGAAAGAGAATTTTATCTTGGTAAACTGACTAAAAGGGGAAGGAGAGCTTAAAATAAAAAAAAAGTTCAGTAAATTATGGAGATGTTTTTGAAAGACCTTACAAATCAAGATTTATGAAGAATATTTCTTGAAAGGAAAGCTAACATTGTTGGACCCTTATAGACTGAATATTGAACATTAAGGGGACAGAGCAGTTAAGAAAGAAGGGGAAGGGAAAAAAAAATGTATCTTGAGGCACCAGTGAGCTGGAGTAGGGGGTGGACAGGAGGCAGCAGGGCTTAGGAAGCAGAGCACGCATGGTCCGTGCAAAGCAAAAATCCGCACTGAAGCATGCTGCTTTGTACAGACACCCAGGCTGCTTTTAGAGCAGTCTGAGAGGGAAGTCATGCATTCAGGGGACTTTCGGTTCCTCCTCCTGCTGTAGCATTTTCTCATTACCTTTCTACCTGCTGTCCCTTGTTTTCTCCACCCTTCCTCCTTCATCTGTCGTGCCTTCTTGTAAGCCTGATTCCGTCATAAAGGCGATATTTCACTTCACTAGCAGTAAGGTCAGCTGTACTGCTTACAACTGTTTGCATTAGCAGCCAGATCCTTGGAAGGGGTAGGGTACTGTTTCAGAAGACTGGTTTCCAGAGCTCCGTCTCGCATCCTCAGAAACTATTACGGAAGGAGACAGAGTCTAATAAACAGTGCAGATTATATACCTGATCCTGTCGGAACTGGAAAATTAAAAATGCATGTATTTTTTCAAGATACAGAACTCCCCTGCTCTTTTGTCTCTGTAGAACCCAGCCTCCTCAAGTTGTGTTCCTGTCTCTGCTGCTAAGGAAGGGGCTCGTTGCCAAGAACAGGGGGAGACAATGAGGAGAAAATTGATCTATATGGTGTGGAAAAATTGAATTCGGTGCGGAAAAATTTTAGTTGGCTTATGTTCTACCTCTAAAAATATGCTACCAAGACTGTACTTGAAAAGTCTCCAAAATATTAAAGTCATATATTTAAAGAGAATACTATAAAATAGCTCTTCTCTGATAAATAAGCAACATATAACAATATCGCTTAAGCTCAAATCATCATTTCCCCACATTCTTGCCAGAACTTACAAATAAATAAGTAAACACTAAAGAGAAAAAAATCTGAATCATCACATTTTAGAATTGGGAATCTGTGCTGTTTAACAGCCCATTATCAGATGTAGTAAAACGAAGACTAGCAAGGAGAAGCCACCGAGCTCTTGAGTCACAGGGTTGAGACAGTGCTGTTGATTCCTGGTCACCTGAGCTCTCTGCTGTGCCCAGCTACCCATGATAAAAGGCATGAACTTAATACAGAACCCAAGGTCATGACAGTCCCATTGGCCTCACAGTTTCTCTCCAGAAGTAGCAATCTCTGGCGCCAGAAGTTTGCCAAGGCCTTACTAGCCCCAAACCGTCAATCCCACTTCTAAGTGGCACCCCCTGGAGCTGGCCAGTGCAGCAGCTCTGTGAATGGCTATTAAACTGAAAACTTCTTTACCTTTCTCTTCAGTTTAATGAAGAAGGAAGGGTATTTTCTAGATGGCTTTGCCTGAGTCAGCCCCCCTACAATACTGTGTCCTTGGTTAGGAGGATGTAGTAGCCTGTGACGCTAAGGTCATGTCCGTAGAATGGACTGCAGCAAACATAATTCCTACGCCCCACAGCAACGGTCAGCTTCCCAGTAGCTGTTTTGATGAAGGCTTTCAGTTGCTTTCTTATGAATGCGCCCTACTGTTCAACCCAGATTGTGAGCTACTAGAGAGTGCCAACCATGTCATGGTCCTCTTTTAATTATCCCACTGTCTTGCTTATACTGGGTCCTCCCTAAAATATCTCCATTGAATGAGTGTATGCCTAGCTTCGCATATCCGCATACAGCGGGATACAGCCAGGTTGGGGAACCTGGCCAAATCCTCTGGTCCTGAGTCACTGGCTGGCTGTCAGTGCTGGGCTGGTGGGGGAAGCGGGGCCCCGAGGTGGCATGAGGAGACAGCGGCACTTAGATATCCCACCACCCGACTCCATCTGTAAGCTCAGGAAGGCTGCTGCTGTTCGCTGATATTTTTGGCTTCATTTCCACATTTTTCAATTTAAGAATTCTGAAAAGTAAAAATTTGACAAGTGAGAGGGATATGAAGTATTTAACACAGTGTCCTCTTTTAAAAAAATCTGGTGTGAACATTTTACATATGTTGTTTAATAAAAACTAGATGATGGAGTGGAGGGAAAGGCTGCACAAGATTATTTTTAGGCTTCATCTAATGTAGAAGTAGCTGCTGTGTGAGTTAGTCAGAAAGAAGAGTCCTTCCTAATTTATTCACCTAGTTCTCGTCTAAGAAAGAGGAAGCTGGAAACATACAATAAAAGGTGTCCAGCTGCTTGTTCAGGGTAAACAAATAGTTTACCCTGTGTAGCTGAGTAGGTGTTTATTATTTGTCATCTGATCTGTTTACAGAGCCGTATGTCTACATTAATGCGGGCATGTATTCACCAGGCCAGCACAGAACAGAGAGTGTATGTGGTTAACAGTTCAGTCTTGGTCCTTGCCTGTTCCTTTGACCTTAAGGATAAACTTGTCTTTGGCCATGAAAGGTTGATAGGTTGCCTTTATAAGGATCCCTTTATTGGACACATGAGACAACAGCACAGATCTTAATCTGGCTAGCATTTGTGCTCTTTTCTTCTGTGGTGTTGAGAAGCAGGAGAGTTAAGATAAGGAATTCGTTAGTCTTTTACCTGGAGGTTGGAAGCTATGTGAGAATTGTCAGCTTAGAAGGCTGGGGCGATGAAGGAGGGCTAGCTAGATCATGCTAAAGCATTCCATTTGTGTAATTTAGAGCTCTTGTTCCTTCTGTAATCTTCACATGCTTGGGGCACCCTAATTTCAATGATGCTACTCCTTCTGAAGCCTCCTCCAGTCGTCTTCTGGAGTCTAGAGTATGGGAATCACAACTTTATCATGTGATAGTTAGGTTTCTAAAAAATTGAATTTAACTCCTCTTCTTGGATAATCAAATCAATTCTACTTATTTAGCATGTATAGCTGAAACCCTTTGACACACACAGCAGCCCAGCAGTTCAGGACAGAGTGGATGTGGACGGTCTTCTCTGCTCAGGCCCCGGAACTGAGGCTCGGGAGTGTGTGAGCCCACAGACACACTCCCCTGTCAGCGGCTGACTTGGGACTTGTGCTCAGGCTTTGATTCTCGCCTGCTGTCACGCCCCACCACAGGGAAATGCTATTTACGATTACAGCAGAGCTCTTTATTAAGCACACAGTAATTTCATATTTTAAAATACAATCTTTATGAATTCAGGTTTTGAGATTTTTTTTTTAAGTAGTACATACCTTTACTTGTCCTTTGATTTTTTTCAATGTCATTGCCACTCAACAATGACTTCAAGTATGTTGAGTTACTTTCACTGACTGTATGTTTTCTGCTCTCTTTTCGATGGTTTTCCCCCAGCTCTTCTTCAACCCTGATCCACTTCTGTCTTCATGGTCTAGTTCCCCACCAAGTGATGTCCAGCAAAGAGTGTCTGAAGCAGAGAGGTTTTCCAGGAATCATGCCTTATGTACTTGACTGGGTGTGCGTGCTCTATAAACTTTATTTTTTACCACACATGTTGTGAACCGAAATGTGTTAGTGTTGATCAAGTGCTCGGACCAATGCCAGCAAGCTTGCCAGCATTAAACATTTGTGAAGGAAGGAAGGGAGAGAGGAAATCGCCAGAAACAAAGTTAAAAGATTAATGACAGACTGGTGGAAATGTTTTTACATATATCATAGACAAAAAGGCTAATCTCCTTAATAGATAAAGAGCTCCTAGAAATTAAGAAGTTAACTTTTTTTAAAAAGATGAAAAATTAAAAAATGGATTAACTATATGAAAAAGACACTTCACAGGAAATACAAATGGCCCTTAAACACAAAAAGATGCTTAAAAATTCATTATCATAGAAGAAATTCACATTAAAATCACCTGCCTGAGTGGTGTGAGCCCAGACACACTGGTAAGTCGGTGGGAAGGCAGGCTTTCTCACACACTGAGAGTAAGTGTGAATTGGAATCGTCTTCATGGGGAAGTGCGTAATTTGGTAACAGCTGTCAAAGTTACAGATGCTTTACCCTCTGGCCCAGTGTATTAATAATAAAGCATCACAAACTGAGTGGCTTCATTAAACAGAAATTTATCATTTCACAGTTCTGGAAGCCAGAAGTCTGAAATCAGGATGTTAGCAGGGTAAATTGAATGAGTTGGCCTGGCTTCTACCCCCTGTGGTCACGTGCCACAAGTTCAAAAAAAGATAGCCTGTTTTGCCCCAAATGGTGCAGCTCAGAGGGTTGGGCATTGCCCCACAAACCAAAGGTCGCTGGTTTGATTCCCTGTCAGGGCACACGCCTGGGTTGTGGGCCAGGTCCCCAGTTGGGGGTGGGGGGGATGCAAGAGGCAACTGATCAGTTTTTCTCACACAGCACACATCAGTGTTTCCCTCTCTTTCTCCTTCTCTTCCCCTCTCTAAAATAAATAACATTTTTTAAAGTGAAATACCAAATCTTAAAAAAAAAAAGATACCATATTTCAATTTGTGTATGTGTGGACAACAGTATGGAAGCTAAGATTGACATATTTTAATCATATTGACATATGGTAAAGTTTTTCCATGCTTTGATGTTTAATAAACTTTGGAAACCAGAAAACATTTTTTAAAAAAGATGTTAGCAGGGTCCTTCTCTCTCTGAAACCTGTAGAGGAATTCTCTGCCTTGCTTTGGTTGGTTTGCTGGCAGTCTTTTTGGTGGTCCGTGGTTTGCAACTGCCTGGTCCTGATCTCTGCCTTTGTCTTTGTAATGCAGTCTCCCTCCCTCTGTGTCTTCACATCACCTTCATCTTATAAGAACTTCATCCATATTGGACGAGCGGCCTAACCTAACCCATATAACCGCATCTTAACTAATTACATCTACTGTGACCCCATTCCCAATAAAGTCACATACGAAGGTACCGAGGACCAGCACTTCAGCATACCTTTTATGGGGAGACACAATTCAACACGTAATACCCAGAAATCCCACTTTAGTGTTTATTCTACCAATATGTGCCAACAACCCAAAGTCTGTCAGGTGAGGCTTGGTTAAATGCGTGCTGTACCTGTCCAGTGGAACACTGTGCAAGTACAGAACAGTGCGGAAGTTATGATCTGACATGGGAAACCCTTCAGGTCAGAGCAGGAATGTAGCAGGCTACCTTTTGGGTAAAAAAAAAAAAGAAAAAATAATATATTCATATTTGCTTACATTTGAAGAAACTGGAAGAAGACCCAAGAAATTAACGAAAGTGATTATGGGAAGTGGTGGTAGGGCCCTTAGGAGCAGAGATACAAGGAAGACTTTTAATTGCTTTCTTAGGTTACTCGATTTGTGAATCAATCATGTAACAAATTACCTATCTAAAGAATGATACATCAAGAGTGCCATCATCCTTTGGATTCAATAAGGAACTAATTTTTATGAAATTAACAGGGAATTCATGTATCAGCCCAGTAATCAACTCCCTATTTTCTTTCTGTTTTGATTCTGTTGAGCTTCGGTTAGTTCTCGGAATTCCACCACCAATATCCCTTGATTCAAGTATCGCACACCTGCCCCTGGTTTGTAGCATCCTTATGACTGTTACTTTTCATTAGTAGAGAAATCTCCTATTTCACAACCTTTGGTCAGAGAGCCGCACAAAAGCCAATCAGGCAGGCACTGTCATTCTTCGTGAAAAGGCCGCTCGGAACAATCATTTGATGAGTTAGGGCAATTTTCATTAAAATGGTCTTAGAAGCAAGATCCCAGGTAATGAGTCTGTATTCTATGTATCTAAAAAGGTAAAATAAGGTGTTATGAAAGGAATGTTCACAGCCTTCAGTCGTGCATTATCTTTCCTCTCTCTCTCTCTGTTTCGTTAGCAATTTTAAAACAAACTTGATGAATGTACTGTGATCAAAAACCAGAACTTTTTCCTTAAAAAACAATTAAGCTGATAATTAATTTCCTTTCTCCCCTTCCCCCCTCCAAAAAAAAAGGAATTTTATTGTATCTGGTCCCTGTGGGCTGTGGGAGGGGCTAAAGTTTTAGAGTTTTAGATCAATTAAGAACTTAGGGACCGGTCATCTAGTTTGGTGTGTCACCCACACTTTTGTTTGCCGTCATCTCCAACCCACCACCTTGGGTTTTAGTTTAGCAACTAGAAGGATGAGGAAAAGAAAGGTGGCAGCCTCTTTGGCTAATTAGTACTTTTGGTGAGAAAAATAGCTAGGGAGATGATCGAGAATATGACTAAAGGAGGTGTTGTGGTTTGTCAGTGAATTTCAGTTTGCCAAGTTTACCCCGATTTCTTTTATGATGGATGATCCATAGTGAACAGCATTATCACATCACCCTTTTTCCATAAGCTGCGACCTGTTTACTTAGAATATAAATAAATATATTAAGCACTTGTATAAATGAGTTGTGTGTTACCAAGGAGTATTATACCAGCTCTCAAGAAGTGTAGAGCTAGGAAGAATGAAGTGTACATTTAACAGTGGGACAAAGAGTATTAAAACCTGCATCATGCCCAGAAATAATCAACACAAGCTGAGGAGTTAGAGTTGGGGAAAAGTTCTCAGAAAAGAGGAGAGGGGAGGGTTACAGTGTAAAAAATAGCTTGTACATTCTAACTAAACTAATACCAGATATGCAGGAAAATCCAAAATAACATCTGGGAGCCTTAAGATAGCAGGAAAAATTAAGGATAGGCAAGGTTGTGGCATGGAAAAAAGAAAGTCTGTGTTCAGGAAGGGCAAGTAGAAGGAGACTGCCGGCCACACCTGCGTTGAATCAACGTGGGCTGCCAGTTCTGGAGGAAGGCAGGATTTTCCATTCCCTGTACACACTCAGGGACAGACCTCCAGGACTTACAGGTGGACCAGTGCCAGCTCGTCCTCCGGGTAATAGAAGCTCATTTGCCAGGCAGTCTTGGACCATACTACCTGGTCTGTGCCTGTTTCTTTCCTTGGTTCATTCAAAAGATCACTGTAACTGAGTGACTGCCACGGCAAGTCTGAGTATCGCCTTCATGCTGAAGTCCTTCCCATTGCTTTTGGAATAATCCTGCCACCAGTTCTGGAGACCCACGCGGTTGACCCTTTCCATCTGTGGTCTCCACTTGCACCGCAAGCCACGCCCCCTCACTCTCTCTTTAGACTCCACTTTCCCCACAAGGCTCCCCCATATTCTCTCTCCCCCGGCCTATGACCTCTACAGTTACCAGACTCTCTTCAGCCCTAGAGCCTTTCCTCGCACTCCTCCCTCCCTCTGCAAATGCTCCTCCCTTTACTGTTTAACTACTTAATTCCTTCCTCACCCATGCCCAGACTTCTCCTTGGTAGCGCTTATCACAGTTGAAGTTTGGTATTTTGTGTGTCTTAGAAGGGAGGAACCGCGTCAGCTTTTTCTCAACATCCCGGGCACAGTTGGCTGGAAACACGTGTGTTGTGAGTGGATGAAGGGGAAAGCTGGAGAGGGTAGTGGTGGGTCTTCCTTTCCCCACTCCCAGGACGCTTTCTTACCCGTGGATGCCCACCTACTCACAGTGCCATAAATAAGAAAGAAGTTTCTTTTTTTCTTACGTAGAAGGCCAAGCACGTGGTGAGATAGGCAAAATTGTCAGGGCCCAGCTTTCTTCTCTCTTTTGCTGGGGATCCGTGAGCCCAGTTTACAATCAGGAGCTCTGTTCGAAAAGAAAGAGGGGGAGAACAGTCCCACAGGCAATTAGCAGTCTCTGCCATAATGCCTTATAAAGGTATTATGAGGGTTAAATACATATATAAGACTCTTAGCACAGTGCCTGACACGAAACACTCCACCATGGCTGTTTGTGTTCCTCCATTCAACATACGTGCAACAGATGATGCATCCAAGGGGCCTTCCCCCCCCTGTTCTTTGGAAATTGTTCAGCTCTTCTTTGTTTCTTCATTTTGGGGTCAAATTATTTAGTTTACTATGTTTGCAGACAGTTTACCCTAAGTAAGTATAGGGAGCACATCTCTGTGTTTCTTTTGATAGTTCATGTAATACCAGCCCTTTTGCCGTCCCCCCCACCTCCCCCGCCACCTGGACTGTGCTCTCCGTTGCCTCTCCATGATTCCTGTCAGCCTCCCCATAGCTAAGACAAACTCTGTTAATCAAATGGAGCCACAGATCTGTTTCCTCCTGTGGATGGTGCTCTTCGGGCGAAAGTCCACCTTTGTTTGAGGGTGTGCTTCGGCGTGCAGGAGGTGGGCAGTGGGGGGCGAAGAGGGAGGTGAGATGGAACTTGAATGAAAATAGAGTAGCACAGTGTGTGTGTGTTCTTGACAGTTTATTTTCTTTATTTCCTGTGAAGGCAATTGACCGAGGCGTGTGCTTTGAACTGGTCTACAGCCCTGCCATCAAAGACTCCACAATGAGAAGGTACACAATTTCCAACGCCCTCAGTTTGATGCAGGTCTGCAAAGGAAAGGTATGGTTTCATAATTTCAGGGAGCTTCTCAGGTCTAGCAGTTTATTATTATTAATCCACTAGATTATCCAAATGATTCCTTTTCCTTAGAGCGGAAAGTTCTCAAGGCACAGGAACAAATTCTCCCATTTCAGTGAGCTCTGCAAGTTTTAAAGGGAAGAAAAATATTGAGAAAAGAATCATGTGAGGGGGGCAAGATGAAAGGAAATCCTTTCTTTTAATAAGGAATTTGTAATTTAGCCACTATGGAAAGAATAGTCTAGATAATAACTGTTTGCCATCAGTGAGTTGAATTTAGATTGCCTGACCTTTTCAACTAGTTTTTCTTTTAAAGATTTTATTTATTTATTTTTAGAGGGGAAGAAATATCAGTGTGAGAGAGATTCATCTACCTACCCATCTGTGTCCTCTTGCATGCCCCCAACTGGGGACCTGGCCTGCAACCCAGGCCTGGACCCTGACTGGGAGTCGAACCAGCAACCTTTTAGTTCACAGGCCTGCACTCAGTCCACTGAACCACAGCAGCCAGGTCTCAACTCGTTTTTAAAACTAATCCATCTTTCCTAAGATCTGTGGGGAAGACCTGTTCTGCTTCTTACAAACTGCCTTTTGTTTGACATGAGGTCTTTTCATTCTTTCACTTTGATTATTTACCTGATCTTAAAGAGAAGTTGGTACATATAGAGCCTTAAATATTAAAATGTGATTACTGGTTATTTGTATTATAGACTCACTTTTTAAACATTTATCTAAGATTAATATTGATCACTTTCTATCTTGTAGAATGTAATTATATCTAGTGCTGCAGAAAGGGTAAGTCTGCCGCTAAGTACTTCATTGTTGTTTTTTTCTAAGCTATAAAACTTTGAGTTTCCAGGGGAGAAATTAAAATAGTAGTATAGTGAACATTTATTGCATGTTTATAGTAAAAGTTTCCAGGGGAGAAATTGAGATAGTAATATAATGAACATTTCTTGCATGTTTTAATTTTTAACTGTATTTGCTCATTATAATTGCTGAAGAGTAATATTTATCTCATTCCTTTGAGATTTTAAGTTTTGTTTATATAGTTTTTTTATATTGTTAGAGAAGCTTTTTAAGGTTCTTTTATATTTTCAAAAACTAAAGAGAACAATCAAAATTACAAGAACTTAAATTTACACCATTGACTTTTTTATATTTGGAGACCTAATCCTCCTATTAATTTACTGCAGGTGAAGTCTTGAAGTGTTATTAAAACTTCTCTCATGCCTATTTTTTGTTTATTTTGCTTTAGCCTTTAGAAATAAGAGGACCATATGACATTGCAAACTTGTATCCTTCTCTGAGTAAGACGTTATTGAAATTTTCTTTTAGGAAATTTGGTATTTGAAATGATACACCTTAACAAGATAGTTTTCTTAATATTTTACTATAAGTTTACCAATTAATAATTTCAAAAATTACACGGGTCATAGAGAGCTTCATCCTTTTGTTTTCTGGACCAAAGGTGAGGTCGAAAAAGGAGGACACGAGTGAGGGACTCAATTTAAAAAGCTTAAGAGTTAAATGAGCCTCTTCTCCAATGCATGTTGCATTTTGGCTAGGAACTGCTGTAGAATTAAAGTATGTCTCTGAGCCTGACCAGTGAGCTGGCATTGTCAGTTATGTTTGTGTCAGTCTTGTGTCCTTGACTGACTCTAGGTTGAAATCCTTAACAGCCCCACAGAGGGTTGCTGTTTGGACTCTCTGAAAGTGAGGCCAAGGCTGCGGTGTCCATCAACTGCCGAGCTGCGCTTCTCCACGGAGGTGAGCAAGTTCTTCCAATAAAAACACCGGATGGTCATGGTAGGAGCCAATCATTTTTATCAGACAGTTGAGCCATACCTACTTTTATTATCCTGCCCTGCAGAGTTCCTTTAGGGTCATCTTGCCTCAACCTGTTTTAGCCATATCCATCAGTGCTTTCTCATCCTTCACTGCAGGCTTTACGTTCTGTAGTTTGTGGAATGAATATAGATTGTGTTACAGAAATGAGTGCTGGGTACATTCTTTCAGGCTCGGCCTGCATGTCCCTGCCTGTATTTTGATGTGCTTCCACTTTGCCTGTCTCCTTCCCCCCCTGCACAGGAGCATGCTTTCTCTTCTAAAAATCACTGTTTTACAGAACTGAAATGTTAACAATATACGTTGTGCCATTTATTAAGAACACAAAAACGGCAAATGTATTGTAAAAACCCAACTAACAAACTCAAATTGTAACTACTCGCAATTATTATAACTTATGATTCTTTTCTCATTTTTTGTTCACATGTTCGAATTTGTGCAGACTGTACATTTCTTACTCACAGTTCATTTAAATATATCTCCCTCTTCACATTAATTCCACCACTTGAGGCCACTGAATGTCTTATTTGTCCAATGATAAAACTTGAATTAGAAGTATAAGGTATGTCCATACTGTGGAGAATGAAAATGAGGTTTATATTTTTTTAATTTACACTTTTCTGTTTTATCTTTATTCTCTTTGAAATTTTTACCTCTAGCGGTAGTTGGTCAAGAAGCAATTTACTTGACAGCAGAGAAATTTTAAGCTTCAGAGTAGGTCGCTACAAGTGAACGGAGTTGCTTGGCACATACATACTAGCAAAGTTACCGAAGTCTTGTGCGCTGTGCCTGGATCTCAGTGATCTGACTTCCACCAGAGAGAATTGTTTACTGTATTGACTTGCCGTGAAGTAAATGATTTTGCTTTTGGTTTCAAAAGATTTAGTTTGAGATATTTGTAGCACATAGCCTAGACCCCATCACGTAAGCTCTGGGAATGACCAAATTAATAGGATTTTATAGAAATTTTCCTGAAATTAGGGAACAGTTTGGTCACACTTTGGTAGTGTTGCCATTATTTTGTCTATTTTAAATGAATGTAAGAAGTCATCAAGAGTCTGGATAACAAGTCATGTTCCATGTAGACTAAAACAAGAACAGGAAATTCTTTTTATTTTAGCTTTCTACTAATAAAAATTTTTAATATTGATTATGCTATTACAGGTGTCCTGATTTATCCCCCTTTGCCTCCCCTCTACCCAGCACCACCCACTCCCTCAGGCCATCCCCCCACCATTGTTCACGTCCATGGGTCATGTGTATAAGTTCTTTGGCTACTCCATTTCCTACACCGTACCTTACATCCCCGTGGCTATTCTGTACCTACCTATTTGTACTTCTTAATCCTCTCACCTTCTCACCCATTTCCCCACAACCCTCTCCATCTGGCAACCATTAAAACGCTCTTCGTTTCCATGGTTCTATCTCTGTTCTTGTTTGATTGGTTTGTTTTAGATTCTGTTGTTGGTAGATATCTATTTATTGCCATTTTATTGTGCATAGTTTTGATCATCTTTTTTTGTAAAGTTCCCTTTAACATTTCATGTAATAACAGTTTGGTGATGATGAACTCCTTAGTTTATTTCTTATCTGGGAAGCTCTTTATCTGCCCTTTGGTTCTAAATGATATCTTTTCTGGGTAGAGCAATCTTGGCTGTAGGTCTCTGCTTTTCATGACTGAATATTTCTTGCCAGTCCCTTCTAGCCTGCAAGGTTTCTTCTGAGAAATCAGCTGACGGTCTTATGGGAACTCTGCTGTAGGTAACAAACTGCTTTTCTCTTGCTGCTTTTAAGATCCTCTCTTTATCTTTAACCTTTGGCATTTTAATTATGGTGTGTCTTGGAGTGGGCCTCTTTGCATCCATCTTGTTTGGGATTCTTTGTGCTTCCTGGACTTCACCAAATTAGGGAGGACAAATAATTATTTTTTCATTATTTTTTCAAATAGATTTCCAATTCCTTGCTCTTTTCCTTCTCTAGATACGCCAATGGCAAAAATGTTAGACCACTTGCAGTTGTCCCAGAGACTGCTTACACTGTCCTCATTTTTTTGGATTCTTTTTTTCTTCTTGTTGTTTTGATTGGTTGTTTTTTGCTTCCTTATGTTCCAGATCATTGATTTGATTCTCAGCCTCATCTATTCTACTGTTGTTTCCCTGTAAATTGTTCTTTATTTCAATTAGTGTATCCTTCATTTCTAACTGGATCTGTTTTATGCTGTTGAAGTCCTCACTAAGTTCCTCGAGCATCCTTATAACCAGCGTTTTGAACTCTGCGTCTGATAAATTGCTCTCTCTATTTGATTTAGTTCTTTTTCTGGTACTTTGATCTGTTCTTTCATTTGGGCCATATTTCTCTGTCTCCTCATTTTGACATCCTCTGTGTGTTTGTTTCTATGTATTAGGTAGAGCTGCTATGACTCCCTGCCTTGGTAGTGTGTCCTGATGCATTAGGTGTCCTGTAGGGCCAGTGGCACAGCCTCCCCTATCACCCAAGCTGGGTACCCAAGGTGCTGCACCTTTTGTGTGGGCTGAGTACATCCTCCATTTGTAGTTGAGGCTTGATTGCTATTGGCAGGTCAATGGGAGGTATTTACCCAGGCCAGTAGCTGTAAGGACTGGCGGTGACCACTGACCACCAACCTCTTCCCTCTTTGGAGAATCAGCTGTGCAGGGGCAGGGTGGTGGTGCTCTGACGTGGTCTGTATCTGTCTACTGGGTGCGCTGGCCCTGAGGTTTCCTGACTGGTTCAGGCCAAGGTTAGCCCTGTGTTCTACTTTGGACCACCCTGCCTGAAAAGCAGTCTATATGGCTGCCACTTGTTCTGGGTTTGGACACTCCCAGATGAAACCAAGCTGTGAATCTGGGCTGGGGCACTTAGCAGGAGTTATGCGGGCTGAGGACTCACTGAGGCCAGCTGTTGCTTATTTGAGAGGATTTAGGAAGTTGTGAAGCAGGAGCCAAGACCAGCCATTCATGTGGAAAAGTTACAGTTTATAGTTGGGTGGCCCCAAACCCTGGGTGGGAGGGAGTCTCAGGGTATCTCCTGGGAGGGACAGTGTTAGCCAGGTTGATGGAGTCTCAGATATGTCACCCACCTGCCAGATCTGTGGCTCTATGTGGGGTGAGTTCAGAAATGGGACAATGGCCTTTGCCCATCAAGAAAGGGATACTTTTTTAAAAATGTAATAGGGCCCTGACTGGTGTGGCTCAGTGGTTGAGTGCCAGCCTGGGAATCAAAAGGTCGTCAGTTCAATTCCCAGTCGAGGGCACATGACTGGGTTGTGAGCCAGGTCCCCAGTAGGGGGTGTGCAAGAGGCAAACATACATTGATGTTTCTGTCCCTTTCTTTCTCCCTCCCTTCCTCTAAAAAAATAAATAAAATCTTTTTAAAAAATGTAATAGGGGAAAATATAAAGTTCTTCATTTGACTTTAAAAAATCATTTATTTAACATAGAATATTTGTAAAGCTGGGCTTTTATAGAAGTTAAACTAAAGACTTGTGGACTTTAGGTGGCATTACCATTCACCCTAGTGTGCCCAGGACAATCCTAGTTTATGTTTGCTGTCCCTGAAGAATTAACCACACACCTATAGGATAAATTATAGCTGCCCTGGTTTAGTTGACGTGGAGATCAATAGGAGACAGTAATGCAGTGTATTCCTAAGGTTGCTGATTTACCTTAGGTTACGTTAGAAGAAGGAAGGGATTCTGAGGCAAGGGGATGTAAAGTCTCATTTTTGTCCTTTGCGCCGATGGAGTCCCAGCTGGCATCTGTATCATCCTTAGTGCCACATTTGAGGAGGAGAGCGAAGCATCAGAGCACCACCAGAAGACAGTTAATAGGTGCTTAGAGGGTCTGCAAACCCACTCAGGAGAGGAATTGTTGAAAGCAGTGCAAGAACAGAGACCAGGGAAACAAAACTTGGGACACATAGTAGCAGCCTTTCAACACTGTAAGTCTTGCAACAGGGAATCAGAATTAGTTGGGCCCTGGAGATTTCCAGAGACCAGTGAATAGCAACTGTGGAGAAGAAACAGAGAACGTGGTGCAGGGCCAGAGGCTTCAGCCGGTGGTTGACAAGGTTGGTGTCCTCAGTCAGCCGTTGGACCGAGGTGGACCTCTTGGGGAGACCTGCCCTAATTCTGCATGAACGCAACAGCGCACTCATCAATAAGTACTCCAGAGGTAGTCATAGATTTTCCTTGACAAGGATGAGTGAAGGAAATGCGACATGTGAAAACACTTGCTAAACTAAAGCCCTATACAAATGTTATTGCCAGAAGACTTACGCTGAAAGAGCATCTTTCTCTGAAAACTATAAAGGTCTCTTTGTGATTACCAGCTTAACGTCAGAAGTAAATGTTCATGTGATAAGAAAAATAGAACGTTTCTGAGATGGAACTAAAAGAATTTTGAAACTAAATGCATTTTGTTTTGTTACAAACTGTTGGTTTTCACAATTTAATTGTTATACTTTTTATTCAACTGATTTTTAGATTTTTACTCAGAACCATAGTGACACAAATAAGCAACATATTTCATTTGGTGAAATGGGAATAATGGGCAATTTCTATTTATTTTGAGGCTCTCTGGTTATGCTGGCATTTTGATGACCTTGAGAGCAGTTTTGTGCTTTTTTATATTAAAATGCTTTTAAACAACTGGCAAAGATATAGTAAATTTGTTAAGTTAATCCTGACAAATGAAAAGGTAATGCTTAACTCTTTAAAATTGACTTTACTTTTATTACTTGAAATAAGAAATAATTCTTAACTAAATCTATGTTTGTTGAGTTCTTTTGATTCTACCTCCTTCATAGCTAACGACTCTCTCCCTCCCACTTCGTAAGGACTAAGTTGAAATCTCTTTTCGTGGCATTGTGGCTTTTCAGAAGTGTTAGAAATGTGCGAGAAATAGAGGCGAGAAGAACCAGGTGATCTGAGCCAAGTGTTACGGAACAGACTCGGGTGGGGGGGATGATAATACTATTACCGAATGGACGCCCCCTTCTCCCGGGGTGCTCCTATAACTAGGTTCGCCTTGACCCCCTCCAGGGAATGACATCTCTCAATATCGGAGATTGGTGAAAAGGAAAGGATTTATTCAAAGGTTGTACAGACTTAGAATAATGACTTAATGTCTTCATCAAAGTCCCAAAGGCCCTTAAAACACCCACAAACACACACAATCCTTCGTTCTCCCCTTTGCCCAATCCGGGGTACCAAATCTCAGGAAAAGAAATAGAAGTCCATGGCTCAGGTAGTCCCCAGTTCTTCCCAGTAATCCATGCTAGCTGACAGGCCTCCCTCGGTTTTCAGCACCATCAACTGTGTCTCTGGGATCTCCAGTTCTTAATCCAAAACCACATTGCACCTTCTCATGGCCCACCAGCAAGAGTCCTTTCACCCCTTTCCTTTCTGCAGCATCTCTCCTGCATTCTTCCAACCTGCTAAGAGAGAGCCCTGCATCGCTGCTACGTCTTGCTTTCCAGCTTCCTAAGCTGCATGGCAAAGGGAGACCCAAAGCTGCACGGTTCTCCTCTCAACAAAGCTGTGTGGGTCCCCTCTTACTCCAAGCTTTCATGCAGGTCCTGCAGCCAGGGGAGCTGCCTCCCAGTTACATCATGTGTGGAAGTCACTCCCATCTCTCTTGCTCAGAGCAAGGCCACAGCTATTTAACATATCCATGAAACCAGTTAAAAGTTATAGATATTGTCATCCCATAACCAGAGGGAAGGGAATTTCAGGGGGAAAATGGAAGGGATTATAGAAACAAGTATAAAGGACACATGGACAAAAACTAAGGGGGGTAGAAATGGGAGGGAGGTGGGGAGCACTGCGGGGGTGGGCTGGGACAGGAGTAAAAGACAGAAAACTGTACTTGAATAACAATAAAAAAATATATATATAAATTATATTTTAAAAATTATAGATATGTTAAATGACCATGTTGAGATTATCTGCAAAACTGTTGCTATGCAAAACAGCTCTCAATGGCCCTGCTCCATGTGTCCCATTCCCCAGTTCAGACTAGTGGGGGTGAGGACATCCTATATTATTATTTCCTGGACACCTGGATCCCTACCTGGGGTCCCCCTGGCTGCACCCTGTTACACAAGTGACTTTATTTGATGCTGCACTGAGAGGCGGACTGAGTGGGGGTTGGCTTCAGCACTGGGGAAGGCAGGAGAGGGGCTTTTGAAAGAAAAAGAACAGGGTCTGTGGCAGGATAGGGGAGGGGTTGTTCTTCTGGGCGGGTGCCGGGGGGTGCGGGGTTTCAGGATGCGAACCTGGACAATGGGTTAGGTAAAGGGCGGGCTATTCCCACGGCCAGGAGTCGTCAATCATCAGTCTGACCCCTGGCCTCTGTGGCTGGCGCCAGATATCTGTTGTGGGAGGTAGGACACAGTTTTGAGTGAGCCGCAGGCTCTCAATTGAGTTGGGAGAACTGAGTCAGGAGCCCGCCAGCAGGTTGGAAAACTGGCCCCAGTGGGTCAAGAGCAGTCTGGAGGGCTGGGAACTGGCCTGACCCTTTCAAGAAGCCACTCTGCTGCCCTCATTTCCTCCTAAGTTTTTCTCATTCCTTCTTCCTACCAGCCATATTGTCCCCAACCGTATTGGGTTCTTCTTACCTCTCTCCCCATGCCTTTGCAAAGGAATGCTTTTTTCTCGATTTTCCCCCTCTTTCCTATTCCTAGGGTACGTCTTTTATGATACCGTTCTTGATTTATCC